>SJXQ01000535.1:132453-162486 GCA_006408695.1 Aepyceros melampus | reverse complement strand
ATGCAGAAACACGGGTGATTTAATGAGTGAGTGATGGGACCCAAGCTCTGCGCTCGGTAACTGGGGACAGAGCAAGGGGTGCACGGAACAGGCTGGAGGCCGTGGCTGGTCCAGCCTCCTTGAGCCAGGAGGGCTGGGTGGGTTCAGAGAACACTCGGGCACACCGACTGGGGCCTGAGAGGCCAGGAGAGGCCGGCCAGCACCAGGGGACAGAGACATGAGCCCATGCGGGGCGTGAGGGTCCAGGGGAGAATGTACCCCCTAGCCTGCGCTCAGTCCCAGAGCACGGGGAGGAGGCCAGCGTGTACACTTGGGGAGCATGTCTAGGCCCTCAGAGCGGGTGCACATCTGAGAGTGATCCACACAGCAGAAGAGATGGGGGACGCAGGGCAGAACCCCACAGCCTGCAAGCCATGGCCCGGCCAGGTCAGGGCTGCAAGGACAGCGTGCTGTGTGGGGCAGGGAGAGAGGAGGCTCATGAGGCACCGTCAGGCCACAGGGCGCAGGGCTGAGACCAGCCGCCTGAGTTGGCAACTGCAGCTTCCCCAGGGAGCCCGGTGACAGTACGCAGCACATCCAGGGCAGAAGGCCACAGACGAGGAAGCGAGGTCTCTGGGTTTAGATAACCCGGCTGTGAATAATTCAGACCTGATCCACGAGGGGCCAGGACCGCTGTGCAGGAGACAGACACCTCGACGCATAAAGTGGGCTCCTGCTCCAAAAGCACACAAAACTAGGGTTCAGCTCGAGTGCCCGGGAGCCAACCCTGGGAGCAAGGGCCATCGATCACTGTGACAGGGGAAGTCAGAGGCACATGTGCTACCCAGACCTTGGAGAGCCGGGCTGCAAAGGAGACGGATTCAGCCCATCAGACGACGGTGGGAGCTCCAGGAGGAGGGACTAGCACAATTAATACCAAGCAAAAAACCTCTAGGACAGGCAGGTGGGAATATCCAGATTGTTCCTTTATACAGAAGGAAAGGGTACACACCCAGATGTGCAAATAGCACTTGTGAATTGAAACATGTCTTAGTCACTGTTTCATGTGTGGGGTAGGTCAGGGGAGGCAATGCATGCTGGAGAGCAGAGAGAACAAGAAGGAAGGGACCTACAAGGTCAGGATGGAGACCCAACATGTGCGGGCACTCTCCCCTGCTTCTATCCTTTGATCCGAGAAACAAGGGGCTGCTTCCCCAGCTCATTTCACCAGCTCAAGGTCACCTACAGTAACAGTGAGCACCACAGGCTTCAACCCATGTCTGAGTCTAGGCTGCTCCCCAGCTGCTTCTCTACTTCTAGAGAACGTTCAAAGGTCCAACTTGATGACTACAGGCAAGACCACATAGAGAATCTGTGATCTGCAAAATACGTCCATTCTGGTTAAAAAAACGCCAACACCTAATACACACAATAATACACACACTCGCCTGTGTACACTTGTTCCTACTATTATGGGTCAATCCTTCACACAAGCTTTCTTCCAAATGGAAAGAAATTTAGACTGAAACAACTTTACGTTCCTCTTTTTCAACACCATTTTGCTGAAAATATACCTACACAAATGATCTGATGTGCCTTCAGAGAAACTGCCCCCAAAAAGTTTGGGAGTGAGAGGAGGTAAGAGGGGAGGCAGGGCACAGGACAGAGAAAGAAGCAAGGGTGAAAACTCTAGCTCATTTAAGACTCCTCTGTAACACTTAGCATTTCATACAAAAGAAGCCTTTTGTGAAAAGTTGCACACAGAAGTACCTATGAAAGCAGCTGTTGTAGGCACACCGGAAGATGCCTTCTAAGGAGCATGCTTCACATGAGAGAGTGAAAGAAGAATTTTCTTTGACATCAAATGATGTCGTTCAATCTCACAATTAAGGCAGTGTCCAAGCACACAGGCTTAAAGCCTGCTGCTTGGTAAATTTATGCCACTCCAAAGAAACAGCAGGGCTTCCCTGGTGGTGCAATAGTAAAGAACTCGCCTGCCAATGCAGGAGATGAGGGTTGGATCCCTGGTCCAGGAAGATGCCCTGGAGAAGAAAATGGCAACCCACTCAGTATCCTTGCCTGGAGAATCCCATGGACAGAGGAGCCTGGTGGGCTGCAGTCCATGGGGTTGAAAAAGAGTCGGACACGACTGAATGACAGAACAACAAAAGAACAGTAAGAGTCACTTATTTTTAAGGTTATTCAAAGAAATTATTAATAATGCTCTAAAATAAATGTATAAAAGCATTTAGGGAGGGAAGGGCCTGAGATAGTGACATCAGAGGAGGACCCTAACCCTAACCTCCTCCCACGGACACACCAAACCAACAGCTACACCTCATATGAAAAAATGTGTAAACTGCCACCCATGCCATACAAGTTAATTAGCTCCACGTCAGAGCTAAGCATTCCATAATGAGCCAACAACTGACTTACATAAAGAAAAACCTTAAATTTCAAGGCAGCTCAACATAAAGGGCAACAGTAGAAAGACAAGTGCCATCTGATGTCACGTATATGTGGAATCTAAAATATGACACAAATGAATCTGTCTACCAACAAAGGTCTGTCTCATCAAAGTGATGGTTTTTCCAGTATCACGTATGGATGGGAGAGTTGCACTATAAAGAAAGCTGAGCACCGAAGAACTCATGCTTTTGAATTGTGGTGTTGGAGAAGACTCTTGAGAGTCCCTTGGACTGCAAGCAGATCCAACCAGTCAATCCTAAAGGAGATCAACCGTGAATACTCATTGGAAGGACTGATGCTGAAGCTGAAATGCCAATCCTTTGGCCACCTGATGTGAAGAACTGACTCATTAGAAAAGACCCTGATGCTGTGAAAGACTGAAGGTGGGAGGAGAAGGGTTCGACAGAGGATGAGATGGTTGGATGGCATCACTGACTCGATGGACATGAGTTTGAGTTGGCTCCGGGAGTTGGTGATGCACAGGGAAGCCTGGCGTGTTGCAGTCCATAGGATTGTGAAAAATCAGACACAACTGAATTGAACTGAAATGATGAAACAGAAACAGGCTCACAGACATAGGGAGGGAACAGACTTGTGGCTGCCGAGGGGGAGGGTGTGGGGAGGGAGGGATTGAGGGTTTGGGATTGGCAGATGCAAACTACTATATACAGAATGGATAAACAAAAAGGTCCTACCATATAGCACAGGGAACTATATTCAGTATCTTGTGATAAACATGCATATATGTATAACTGAATCGCTGTACTGTACAGCAGAAAGTCACACAGCATTGTAAATCAACTCTTCTTCAATAAAACTTTTTAAAACGATGTGCAATACTCAACAAATAACAGAAGTACCCCCCAAATCAGCTGCTGCCTCTGTATCTCTATCAGTGGAAGACAAATTATATCTAACAGTTCTTTTCTATCAGTATAAACGGCTTTTGGATAGCACACTTACATCCTCAGCCAGTGGCTCACAAGGGAATCAGGCCATCTTGAGGAGACCTTGCAGGGGCGGAGCTGGGGGATCGAGGCACAGAGCCCATGGACAAGGATCAGAGGGGTCCTCGAGGCCCAGCAGATACAACCTGTAGCATCCTCAGCACTGTACTTGCATCCAGGTAAGTTTAAGTCCAGCTGTTCAGTAACCATCCACACCACTGACTAGAACTAGATTCTTGAATACTTGCTCCAGAATTTTTATTCCCCTGGTCTGAAACAGAGCTTCAAATTCTTTTTTTTTTTTAAATTCCCCAGGCAAAGCTGGTGTGCTTTATGTTTCAGAAATGTGTCCTCATCAACCAACCTCAAAGTCAAGTAGATACGATGGAGCCCAAATGCGATGCAAGAACCACTCTTTAAATCTCTAGGATATAATAATGTAAGTTAAATCCACATAAGATACCATTATATATCAACCAGATTGCCAAACGTTTCGAAGTCTGCCCATACTGGTGTGGAGTGATGGGGTCTCTCACACACGCTGACCCAAACACTTGAGGGCACAGCTAAGTGTCTTCTTACAGGACTATAGCTACTCACTCCCTGTGACTCAGCCAGGCCACTATGCAGGGCCTGGAGACATGATCAAGAAGGTTCGGAACTGTACTGTTTGTTCCTAATAGCCAAGTGCCAGAAAAACCCAACGCCCATTACCACCAGCAAAATGGCTAAATGCACTGTGGTATAGTCATACAATAGGTAACTACACAGACAATGAAAGTGAAAAATTACAGCTCCTTACAGCACATGGACTAAACACACGCGCTATATGAAAGAAGCCATACACCTCTTGAATTTACCTCAGAGAAACACATACAACACGTAAACATATATTCATAAAACGTTCCCCCAAACAATCAATCAACCATATTGTGTGGGGATGCCCACGTGAGCGGTAAAACCACTTTTTTTGTTGTTCAGCTGCTAAGTCGTGTCTGACTCTTTGCAACCCCATGACTGTAGCCCACCAGGCTCCTGTGTCCATGGAATTTTCCAGGCAAGAATACTGGAGTATGTTGCCATTTCCTCTTCCAGGGGATCTTCCCGACCCAGTGGTCAAACCCACATCTCTTGTGTTTCCTGCATCATCAGGTGGACTCTCTGCCACTAGTGCCACCTGGGAAGCCCACCGGCACTCAAAATATAACAGCTCATGTTTTATCTTCTTTCTTAGAGATCTGACGCATTCTACTGAACATTCTGTAGACAATTACTATTTAGGCAGAAGAAACACCACAGACAAGGCTGATCCTGCACTCAGAGAACAGAGAGGTCCGCAAGAAGACACACAGACCAACGCGAACAACGGTGGCCACGAAGGGGGCTGGGAGAACGGGGACTGGCATCAGGCAGGCCTCTGGGGACTGCATCCTGGCTCCCAGATTATACAGCAACTGCCTATCCTAATCCCACATAAAACACGCCGGGCTCAGCCAGCAGAGACCCATGTCCACCAGGACAGGTCTGTCCCTTAAGTGTTCTCCTCTGATCCTCCCTAGACAACAGCACGGAGAGCTGCAAGGTGAAAGCCCAGACATCCCCTAGCCGCACACCCCAAGCTAAATTCAACATCGTTAAAAACAGCCAGACTCCCGGAGGTTCATTAACTGACAGATCCTGAAGCGTATTCTCAGATCATCTGCAGAAACCAAAAAAGAGTCAGCTTTTTCAAAGGCACCAAAAACAGAAGCAGAAAGCAAGGGATTTAATCAAGACGCCAGCAATGAAAAGGACCTATCTCCTACCTCCCGTGTTGACGAGAGCATATTTAATTTCAGTCTTGCCATCTATACAAGATTCCTATCACCTAAGAAGGAATTTGTTTCTGTCTATCTGTGAAATTAAAACGTACTCGATTAATTGCATCTACAGCTGCTAAATTATGAAGCTCAAGGAAAAGGAATCTGCAGAAACAAGCCGAATCCAGATAAAATAAACTCGCCACACACACATCCCAAAATATCGCACACAGCACAGACACAAAGAAGAGGCTGGTCTGCTTCCCATCAACAGGGCTTGTCGAGTGTCCTCTGACGAGTGACTGACTAGGAGCTCATCGCTTAACAGGATAAAGAGGAATAAATATAAGAACAAGGAGGCATCTCCCTTTTTACTGGGACTGTTTGGAGTGAGAAAGATAGAGTGTGCGAGTGCATGAAATGTTTATCTCTTAGGTGGTTACAAATAATATTAGCAAAGCAGAAGACGTGCTGAAGGGGAAAAGGAAGAGGAATCTAAATTCACACTGACTGAATAAACAAATCCTAGCACATTCACACAGAGGATATTACTTAGCAAGAAAAAGGAATCAACTATTGTGACACACACAACACAGATGAATCTCAGAATAATTTAAGTTTATAAAGGAATTTAGAACAAAAGAGAATGAGTCTATTTATATCAGTTTCTAGAAAAGGCGAACTGATCCACAGTGACCAAAAGCAGATCAGTTTCCACCTCAAGGTCAAAGGCTCCCCAACCCCCACCTGAAATGCACACAACGCAGACAGGACACTTCACCCTTCACATCAGAACTCAAACATCACAGCTTCAGAAGCCCCCTACATCTTCCAAGCTAAAGCAGCATTCCCAATCTTTTTTTATTTTTAATTTTTTACCGAAGTATAGGTGGTTTGGACTTCCCTGGTGGCTCAGAGGTTGAAGTGTCTGCCTCCAATGGGGAGACCCGGGTTCGATCCCTGGGTCGGGAAGATCCCCTGGAGAAGGAAATGGCAATCCACTCCAGTATTCTTGCCTGGAGAATCTCATGGACTGAGGAGCCTGGTGGGCTGCAGTCCACGGGGTCATAAAGAGTCGGACACGACTGAGTGACTTTACTACCACTTACTACTACTATAGGTGGTTTACAACACTGCGCCAATCTGCTGTGCAGCAGTGACTGTTATACACATATATATGTTGCTTTTTCTAAGTTGTTTTTTTTTTTTAATGTGGACCATTTTTTAAAGCCCTGGATTTGCATCTGTATTATGTTTTGATTTTTTGGGCATGAGGCATGTGGGATCTTAGCTCCCAGACAAGGGATCAAACCCGTATCCTCTGGCATTGGAAGACAAAGTCTTAACCATTGGACTGTGGGGAAAGTCCCACATATATTCCTTTTTTACATTCTTTTCCAATAGGTCTATCACAGGATATTCAATAGTTTCCTGTGCTACTCAATCGTTTTTTAACATTTACTATGGATAAGGGAGCCTGGCAGGCTACAGTCCATGGGGACCTAAATGCTACTGAGTAAAAAGTACCTATCCCAAAAAAAAAAAAAAAGTCAATTTCAGTTACCCAATTAATTATAAAAGGCTTCAAATGATGCAAAAAACTCACTTTTCTCCTGGGCTGCCTCATTATCATCAGATTTCAGTTCAATACAATATCAACTTACCAATGTTTTGATTTGATTTTGAAATAATACTGCTGCTACTGCTAAGCTGCTTCAGTTGTGTCCAACTCTGTGTGACTCCATAGATGGCAACCCATCAGGCTCCCCCATCCCTGGGATTCTCCAGGCAAGAACACTGGAGTGGGTTGCCATTTCCTTCTCCAATGCAGGAAAGTGAAAAGGGAAAGTGAAGTTGCTCAGTCGTATCCGACTCTTAGCGACCCCATGGACCGCTGCCTACCAGGCTCCCCCATCCATGGGATTTTCCAGGCAAGAGTACTGGAGTGGGGTGCCATTGCCTCTCCATGAAATAATACTGCTTCCCATCAAAAATAGTATACTTTTCAATAACAATCATGTCAACAGAAAAAGTATTAACATTTAATGCTTAGCTTTGGTTATGAACTCCTTCCCTTCAGAATACCTAGCCATTAAGCACTTAAAGAATACATTAGTGAATTTTTTTTAGAATTTTTAAAGTTTTCAGATATTGCTACCCAGAAAACCATAATCGATCACTGTGCCTCACGCTGTCATGCACTGTGAATTACCCTAGAGTCACTCACTGAGATATCCCTAGAATGCACATTTCATTAAAACAGGGATTTCTGTCTACTTTGTTTATTTCTCAGCATCTATTTCTGACCTATGACTAGCACTTAGCACATGTGTGTTAAATACTTGCAAACTCAAATTTTGTTATCTTATTCCAGTCACAATATTTTTCCAAATTTATGTATCATCTCGTCCTCCTGTTGCTTGATGTCATTTTATTTTAAGCATGAGCTGAAAAGTGATTCCTGGATCCAAATCACAGTAAGCAAGTGACCTCCAAACTCCACAGTGACAGGTGCTGAGTCAACCGCAAGAGATGCACCTGGGCCTGGTCACGCAGAGGGTCCTGGGAGGCCAGGCTCCACCAGTCCTGATGCGGAGACTCCATGAAGACAGCTAACAAGTTCCTGCTTCCAGGCTCAAAAGGAAGCCACAGCTGGCAGACCATCTGTACATCCAGATTATCAAATATTTACACCAACCCCGAGGTGAATATTAAGCAGCACCACAGAGCGGACAAAGTCCCATAATTAAGTCGTTGAAGGTGGTGTTTATGACTCACAGGAAAGCAGCTCCGTCTGGAGGTGTGTCATGAGCACACATCCCCGATTAAAGATAGAACAGTCCAAGTCTGTGAACCTCTGACTTTAACAGAGGTTCTCCTCAAAGGATAAGGCAAGTGGCATGCAACCAGCTGGCAGGGAACCACACATGACAAAGAGCACAGAACAGACCGGGGTGAGCCACACTGAGCGCATCACAGCAGCTAATCTGCGGGTCCAAATGAAGCAGTTCATTACCACCTAACAGACCATCAACAGAAGCCCCCACTCCAGCCCTGACCGGGGCACCTCTGGCACCCATCACTTTATACCACAGTATATCACATTTATATCACTTTATACAAGTTTCTTAATATGAAAATAAGAATAATCTCTGTCCACTCTTGTAGATCATGAAATATATTCCCTAAACCCAAACAAACATGATGCACCCTTCTGATCCTTTACCTACCTACCTGGCCTACCTAGCCAGCTGGTTCAGACCCCCAGAGGGGAGCTCCATGATGCAGCCAAGAAGCTCCAAGAGCTTACACGAAGCATGTAAAACAGTCAAACCCACAGAGACAGAGTAAGTTCGTGGTTACCAGGGACTGGAGGAAGGGGGAAAAGAGAGCTGTTTAATGGGTGCACAGTTCCCATATTACAAGATGAAAAAGTTTTGGAGATCTGTCATGCAACAATGTGAATATCCTTAACCGTACCGAACCATACAGTTAAAAATGGTTAAGATGCTAAATTTTATATATGTACACATGTTATCACAACTTTTTAATTTTTAAAATTACTTTTTAAAATAAGTAACCAAGGATGTCTTCATTGGAAGACACCATAGGAAAATGGAAAATCAAGCTACAAACGGGGAGAAGATATTCTGCAATACATATAATGAAGAATCCAAAACAGAGAGAACCTCTAAAAACCAAGATGAAAAAGACAAAACTCCCCTGGTGGTCCAGCGGCCAACATTCTGTGCTCCCAATGCAGGGTGCCCAGGTTTGATCCATGGTCAGGAAACTAGACCTCGCTTGCTGTACCTAAAAAGATCCTGCATGCCACAACAAAGATCAAAGATCCCTCATGCTGCAACTAAGGCCCAGCACAGACAAATAAATAAATACACAATTTTTAAAATACAGGCAGAACTAATACAGGATAAAAGTGTTAGTCGCTCAGTTGTGTCCCACTCTTGGCAACCCCAAGGACTGTAGCCTGCCAGACTCCTCTGTCATGGGATTTTCCAGGCAAGAATACTGGAGCAGGGTGCCATTCCCTTCTCCCAGGATCTTCCCGACTCGGGGATCAAACCCATGTCTCCTGCCTTGCAGGAAGATTCTTTATCATCTGAGCCACCAGGAATCTTTTAATATAGGATAGGACAGAATTACCAGAAATATTCTTTAAAAAAAATTTTTTTAAAGAAACACAACTATCCAGTTTAAAAATAGGCAAAACACAGGACTAAGCACTTCACAGCAAAGGAAAGACAAATTGCCAGAAACTATAAGAAAACACATTAACCTCACTTGTTTAGGAGTAAGGAAGAGTAAAATCACAAAGTATTTTTTCACGCCCATGAGACTGGCCAAAATTTATCACTCTGGTAACAATAGGAGCCAGGTGCTGGTATGGATGAGGAATGAAAGAAACTGAATACCCGGCTGTGTATTCTGGTTATAACCACTCTGGAAAACAGCTTGGCATTATGTAGCAAAGTTAAAGATACACTCTCCATGACCATAACTTGACCCATAAGGAAATAAACTTAGAGAAACTCTCACAGGTTCTTGTTCATGTGACAAGAACCTGTGAACAAGAATGTCCATGGAAGCATTATTTATACACTAAAACCCAGAAACCACGCAAACATCTTGGACAGGAGGACACCAACAAGTGAGAGTGCATTCATACCAGACCAGGGTGGAAATGTAAGAACCACAGCTACAGCACCAACATAAACAAATACAGCCTGATGGAAGAAATAAGACACAGAAGAAAATATATAGTATGAATCATTTGCCTAAAGGTCAAAAGTCAAAACTGGGCAAAACTAAACATAGTGTTGTGTTTAACACTATGAAGAAAAGCAAGGAGATAATAAACCCCAAATTCCAACAATGACTCCTCTATCCTGGATGAGCCCTAAGAAGGGCACCCAGGGAGCTCAGGAAGGCTTTCCTGAAGCTGGAGGCAAGAGTGAGGACGCCGCATCCTCTAAGAGCACGTGGCTGATGTATCATCTCCTGCAAACCGTTTCTTGTAAACAGGTTTTTTACAAGAAAGCACCTGGCTCCTATTGTTACCAGAGTGATAAATTTTGGCCAGTCTCATGGGCGTGAAAAAATACTTTGTGATTTTACTCTTCCTTACTCCTAAACAAGTGAGGTTAATGTGTTTTCTTATAGTTTCTGGCGATTTGTCTTTCCTTTGCTGTGAAGTGCTTAGTCTTGTTTACCCCAGAAAAGGTAAGATGCATCAGTACAAAAACGCTCTACAAACAAGTAAAGAACTTTGGGGGAGAAAAATGAAAGAACCATGTGCTGTGCTGTGCTTAGTCGTTCAGTTGTGTCCGACTCTGCGACCCCATGGACTGTAGCTGACCAGGTTCCTCTGTCCATGGGATTCTCCAGGCAAGAATACTGGAGTGGGTTGCCATGCGTTCCTACGGGGCATCTTCCTGACTCAGGGATCGAACACAGGTCTCATGCATTGCAGGCGGATTCTTTACCATCTGAGCCACCAGGGAAGCCCAAGAGAACCGTAGATTCCCCCAAATTATTCATGTACTCTGTTTTTTAATCGATAATGGACCAGGTTCTATGTATGCGTGTATGTTCAGTGACCCCTCTTTGTGACCCCATGGACTGTAGCCCGCCAGGCTCTTCTGTCCATGGGATTCTCCAGACAAAAATACTGGCATGGGTTGCTGGGCCCTCCCTCCAGGGGATCCTCCTGACCCAGGGATCGAACCCACATCTCCTGCACTGCAGGTGGATTCTTTTCTGCTGAGCCACCACGGAGGCCCAAGTTATATGAATATAGCAGCTTATACCTAAGTCATCAGCACCACCAGTCAAGTGTTATGTAATCTGATGGATGACTGTCAAAGATCTTTAGAAAGTCCTATCACGGCCTCTAATGATGCAAATCCTTCCGCCTCCCTCTCGTCATCATCACCAGGAGAGAGATCAAGACAGGAAAGGCAGTCACCCCACGGGTCACAGGAGAGGGAGCAAGAGCAGGAGGAAGCCAGAAGGGGCTGGCGTCCTGCCTGGAGGAGACCAAAGCCACAGGCAGCGGCCACGTGGAAATCCAGCTGGTTGTGGGCTCTGACCCCCGCCCGGCTTCCCTCTGAGGAGGAGGAAACACAACTGGCTGTCTTTGTGGCCCCAAAATATATGTATACAGTTCCTCAGGGACAAAAACTAAAAATTTCCCATCTTTTCCCAAAATGCTGTAAGACATCCAAATCGAATTCTGGATCTTCCGCTGCTGGGCTGGCCCTAAAGTTGGGACAGCAAGCCGCTAACGCTCACCAAAATCAGCATTTCTTTTTATGCACAATGCTCTCAGAAAGGACATTTGTTTGATTTTGAACTTTCCTCATCGTTCTGATCAAACTACCAGAGGCTCCTCATTCTAGCAAAGCCAAAGTCTTGGTCTGAAAGCACAATGGAATTCTGGAAATCGAATCCTGAGCCCCAGCCCTCCACCCTGAACTCCAGGCTCAAGGGCAATGGTCTCTTTATTATTCCTTCTTCGAGTCTGACCGGCTCCCTGAGTCTAACACGGCCAGAGGAAGCTCTCAGTCCTTCCCTCCGCACGCTCCAAAGCCACCTGTCCCCTAAGCCCCCACTGTCTGCCCGGCTGTTTAGGCCAAGCACACCAGACGGGCGTGCACCCCCAGCTCCTCTCCTCCCCAGCATTCAGGACACCATGGAGTCACGGCTGCTCTGCCTTTCAGGAGCCCCTGGGCAAGCCTCCTGCTTTGTTGCCAACACACTCGGCTCCTCCTGGTCCTCCTCCCGTGCTCCACATGCTAACAAGGTCTTCCAAAAAGGAAACCAGGCGAGCTCATTTCTCCATTCAGCTCCTCGGGGGGTCTGCCCTGCCGGCGCAGGCTGCTCAGCTGCCTTCTTCCAGATGACGGTGTGGAAAAAAGTCAGAGTAGAAGGGAGAGGCCTCCCTGGAGAGGCCTGGCAGCACCACCTCGGCCAGGAGACCAGGCCAATACCAGCGGCAATACGTCAGGTGGAAAGCACGTGCCCTGGACATGACGTGACCGAAGTGACTGGCACTCCAGGCTCCATCTCCCAGACACCCACCGGCCAGATCAGTCATGAAGGAAACCTCAGACAAACCCCCCTGAAGGGCTTTCTACACAATCCCTGACGACTCTCAAAGCTGGACACCTCATCCAAAACAAGGGACATCTGAAAAAAAACTGCCACAGTCTGGAGGAACCCAACAAACATGACGACTGAATTTAAGTGTGGACTATCCCACGTAGGGTCCTGGGTCACAAGAAGGACCTTGTTATGGACTGAATATTTGTGTCCCCCCCTCAATTCATACACTTGGCTTCCCTCGTAGTTCAGTTGGTAAAGAATCCGCCTGCATTGCAGGAGACTCCGGTTTGATTCCTGGGTTGGGAAGATCCGCTGGAGAAGGGAGACGCTACCCGGTCCAGTATTCTTGGGCTTCCCTTGTGGCTCAGCTGGAAAAGCATCCGCCTGCAATGCGGGAGACCTGGGTTTGATCCCTGGGTTGGGAAGATCCCCAGGAGAAGGGAAAGGCTATCCAGTCCAGTATTTTGGCCTGGAGAATTCCATGCACCATATAGCCCATGGAGTCGCAAAGAGTTGGACACGACTGAGTGATCATCACTTCCACTTTCAATTCACACACTGAAGCCCTAACTCCTGATGTGATGGAATCTGGAGATGGAACCCTTGGGATGTAATTAGGTAATGAGGGTGGGGCCCTTGTGATGGGATTGGTGCCCTTGTAAGAACAGATACCAGAGAAGGAGCTCCTGCCCTGTCATAAGTTTCTTTGAGTGTTTTGTAATCATTTTAGTGCTAACAAGTTTAAAAATAATTTGACTTTTCACTATTTTTAGGTTTCTCTTTTGTAGAAATAGTAAATGATTTAAAGTGGTTATGGATTAATGAAGGTTTAATTTATATTGTTCTAATTTGTATTTGAGTCTCTAATTCTAAATAAAAATTTGTATATGTGTTTGAGTGATTCGTTTGTTTGTTATAATGATTAGTTGTGTGGTTGTAAGAAGAGGAAGACTCGAGATTTTTTTCTTTTGGGCATGTCCAGAAGAAAGGCCATTTGAAGACACAGCAAAAAGGCAGCCATCTGCAAGCCAGGGAGAGAGGCCTCACCAGAACCTCACCACACTAGCACCAGATCTCAAACTTCAGCCTCCAGAAACATGAGAAATAAATGTTGTTGAGGTCATCCAGTCATTGTTATTTGTAATGACACCCCAAATTAACTCACACAGACCTTAAATAAAAACTAAGGAAATCCAACTAAAGCATGTAGTTTAGGTTAATAATAATGTATAATACTGGTTCACCCATTGTGATAAAGGAGCATTTTAATGTAACATATTAACAACAGGAAAAAGTGGATGTGGGTTATATAAGAACTTTCTATCTTCACAACTCTCTGTAAATTAAAACTGTTCTAACATTAAAAGTTCATTTTCAAAAATCCTATCATGTGTGCCCTGCTGTCTGGGTTCCAAGGACCAGCATTCTGAGTCAGACAGACAGAGAGCCACACACACCCACAGCAACAGAAGCTGTGGCCTTTTAGTGACCTAACCCCCCAACATCACACAGCATCACCTCCACTGTACTATCAGCTGGAGCAGTCACAAACCTGGCCAGGATCAAGGAAATACATTCCACCTCTTGATAGGGAGTGACACGTGCCAGAAAGATCATTATGACTATTTTTTGAGAAATACAATCTATCAGAAGTTGACATACAAAGTTGAGGGAAATCTCCAAAAGACACAGGTAGCAAGAGATACAGAATTCATCCAAATGTCAATATCTTAATAAATAAGAGGTCCAAAAAGAAAACAATGACAACAAAGACAAGGGAGAGGTTACCTAACAAATAATTCGAGAGGATTTCTCAGAGCTAAAGAATATGAACCTTCCATCTGAACAAACCAACCAAGTATCAGTAATCAGACATAATGTGAAATTTAAGAACATCAAGAAAAATGGGAAGACCCCACGACTCTTCAAGAAAGAAAATCAGGTCAGCTACACGTGAAGAGATTCTAGACTAGCTTCAGACTTATCAACAATACTGTACACTTAAAGACAATGGCACAGTGTCTTAAAAGTTAAAAGGGAAAGTTAGTGAAAAGGTGAAAGTGTTAGTCACTCAGTCACCTGCAACTCTCTGCGACCCCACAGACTATGGCCTTCCAGGCTCCTCCATCCATGGGATTCTCCAGCCAAGAATACTGGAGTGGGTTGCCATTTCCTTCCCCAGGGGATCTTTTTCACCCAGGGATTGAACCCAGGTCTCCTGCATTGCAGTCAGGTTCTTTTCAACCTAAAGCTGCATGAAGATAATTTCAAATAGATAAAAACTCAGAAAACTTACTGTCCTTATACTTTCTTGGGGAGTTACTTGGAGATGGGCTTCAGCAAAAATAAAAGTCCAGAGCAAATAAGGTGGCAAGGATTCGAGAAAGAATTTGGCTCACAAATGCAGCAAAAGGAAGCTGCAGAAAGCAGCCTGTGCAGAGGCCAGGGCAGCAGTGCACCCACACTGGAGACGGCAAGGGGAAGGCTCCAGGAGACCACGACCCCTGGAGAAGGAGAAACTCTCAAAGTGCACATGTCATCCCCAAGGATGCGGAATTCAAATTCTAAGGTAGCAATATGCTTTGCAAATTTCTACAGTGGGCAAGTATTGTCAATTTTAATAATAAAATTTTTTATATAAAGAAAATTTTAAACAATAAATTATGGGACTGAATTTATTATTTAAATTTATTATTTTTAAAAATTCTAAACAATAAATTACAGGACAAAATTGTTTGCCCGTAAAACCAAGTTTTAAAATTTGACTCCTTTTCTGTCTAAAACTAAGTCTTTGGAAGCTTTTTTCCTCCCAAAAGAGAAACAATGACCATTAAAATTTTATGCTCCCCAGTCCACAGAACAAAGGAAACAGTTTTCTTTCCTATCTAACTGCCGACAAAAATGATCAGTTTTTAAGCATTCTATTCTGCTTCCTACTAGAAGTGACTTACCAAACAAACTCATAATTCTAAAAAAAAAGTTACCTTCTAAGTAGTAAATTCATACACCAAAAAAACTTTCCATGATATACTTTTTAAAAATTTTATTGAAGTACAGCTGATTTACAATGCTGTGTTAGTTTCAGATGCATCACATAGAGATTTCACGTATATATGCACACACACGTATTATTTCTCAGATTCTTTCTCCCTATAGCTTACTACAAAACATTGAGTATAGTTCCCTACGCTATAGAGTATGGCCTTGTTGGTTATCTATTCTATTTACAATGGTGTGTTTCTGCTTACCCCAAACTCCTGATTTATCCCCCTCACTCCACTTCAAAAGTAACTGCCTATCAAAAGCACGTATGGGCACATGTGCCCATGGCAGGGGACAGTGCAAGGGTCGCCAGCTCCAGGTTCCAGTCCAAGCCCTGCTGCTCCCTGGGCAGCTGCGCCCTGGCTGGCTGGCTGTATCCAGAGCCTCGGGGCACAGTCAGGAGGGGCAGTGAAATGAAGCGGGCAGTAAGAAGGAACAGCAATGCCCAGCACAGAGAAGCGCCCACCACATGGAGGTGACGTCACAATACCTGCCTGAGCTTCGAAATACCCTTTGTTGAGCCATTAGAGCATCTGAGGCATCTTACATCCTCTGCTAAGTTGCTGCTGCTAAGTCACTTCAGTCGTGTCCGACTCTGTGCGACCCCATAGATGGCAGCCCACCAGGCTCTGCCATCCCTGGGATTCTCCAGGCAAGAACACTGGAATGGGTTGCCATTTCCTACTCCAACGCATGAAAGTGAAAAGGGAAAGTGACGTCGTCAGTCGTGTCCGACTCTTTGCGACCGCATGGACTGCAGCCTACGAGGCTCCTCCGCCCATGGGATTTCCCAGGCAAGAGTACTGGAGTGGGTTGCCATTGCCTTCTCCTTCCTCTAGTGATGAAATAATACTCTCAACAACTTGGAAAACAGTCACGACTCTCCCCATCTTAAAAACAGGTGTTCAGAAAAATTACTGTTTTCCCATATGCAGGTGCTAATTCTGGACTGTGGGACGGCAAGTCCTCTCATGTCCCGTGCACAGGAGGGACCCTACCGGGGCCACATGTTCCAGGGACCTTCCCTCCCCGGGGAGGGAGGGGACTTCCAGGCTGGCATGCACCCCACCCCACTGCGGCCACGGGGAGCCACATTCACCCAGTTGTTGAGACCTAACCTGATCTTGACAATCTACCAGATGACATCTTTTTTTTTTTTTTACTTATTTATTTTAGTTGGAGGCTAATTACAATATTGTAGTGGTTTTTGCCATACAATGACATGAATCAGCCATGGGTGTACATATGTTCCCCATCCTGAACCCCCCTCCCACCTCCCTTCTCATCCCAGTTGACATTTTAATCTGCATGTGAAACCACGAATGGAAAAGCCTAGGGAAGCCCCAGGGTAAAGGAGGAGAAAGGCTGAAAGGCTGTCCCTGTCAGAGTGAAAGCAGGTAACATTCACCTCAGTGAAAAGGGGCACTGACGTCATTACAGCCCACACCTTGTCATCGCGCCTTTGGGAGAGAGTGTGACAATGCTGGAAGGGAACTGAAACTGCTAAAACTAAAACAACGCTGAGGACCAAAAGGAGCCCGTGTTCAAGGCCAGGCTGACGGAGAAGGCAGGCTGCTGACGCCCTACTACCAATGACGCCGCGCTCCTCACTCTGTGAATGCATCTACACCCTCCCATAAAGTATCACTTACTATTCATACTGAGACCTAATAAAAAAATACCTCGCTGCACCCGTCAATAGTAATTTCTCCTGCTGTCCTTAGGTTTTAATTAGAAACACATCTGACACTTGAAAACTGACCACCTATGAACGGGAAGAAGAGAAACACAATAAAACCCAGGTAAATGGAAACATTTCAGGTGTGTGTTATTTCATTTGGCTACTTTCTTCAATGAAGCAGAAACTGTTTCAACTATCATTAAAATTTTTAAATATATAGGTATTAGTCCATTTCCTTTCTTGGTATTTACTCTTTCATATCTCCTTTTTGCAATCAAAAGAATTTAGAGAAGATTCCTTTTTCTTGACTCCAAAACCCACATTCTTTCCACTAAGCCATTCTTCTTCTCAAACAAACATTCTTTCACTGATGCTACAAGCCAACACTAGCTAGTCCAACATTAGAGATTGAAGAGATAATGAAGAGTTCCTTCCCTCAAGGGCTTAAAATCTACCCTAGTGAAGAGCTTTTTAAAAAAAACTTAGGATAACTGTTCCGGAATGAAGCAGGGCAAAGACTAATAGAGTTTTGCCAAGAAAATGCACTGGTCATAACAAACACCCTCTTTGAACAACACAAGAGAAGACTCTACACATGGACATCACCAGATGGTCAACACCGAAATCAGATTGATTATATTCTTTGCAGCCAAAGATGGAGAAGCTCTATACAGTCAACAAAAACAAGACCAGGAGCTGACTGTGGATCAGATCATGAATTCCTTATTGCCAAATTCAGACTGAAATTGAAGAAAGTAGGGAAAACCACTGGACCATTCAGGTATGACCTAAATCAAATCCCTTATGATATACAGTGGAAGTGAGAAATAGATTTAAGGGACCAGATCTGATAGATACAGTGCCTGATGAACAATGGATGGAAGTTTGTGACATTGTATAGGAGACAGGGATCAAGACCATCCCCATGGAAAAGAAATACAAAAAAGCAAAATGTCTGTCTGGGGAGGCCTTACAAATAGCTGTGAAAAGAAGAGAAGCGAAAAGTAAAGGAGAAAAGGGAAGATATAAGCATCTGAATGCAGAGTTCCAAAGAATAGCAAGAAGAGATAAGAAAGACTTCTTCGCGATCAATGCAAAGAAATAGAAGAAAAAAACAAAATGGGAAAGACTAAAGATCTCTTCAAGAAAATCAGAGATACCAAGAGAACATTTCATGCAAAGATGGGCTCAATAAAGGACAGAAATGGTATGGACCTGACAGAAGCAGAAGATATTAAGAAGAAGTGGCAAGAATACTCAGAAGAACTATACAAAAAAGATCTTCACAACCAAAATAATCACGATGGTATGATCACTCACCTAGAGCCAGACATCTTGGAATGTGAAGTCAAGTGGGCCTTAGAAAGCATCACTACGAACAAAGCTAGTGGAGGTGATGGCATTCCAGTTGAGCTGTTTCAAATCCTGAAAGATGATGCTGTGAAAGTGCTGCACTCAATATAGCAGCAAATGTGGAAAACTCAGCAGTGGCCACAGGACTGGAAAAGGTCAGTTTTCATTCCAATCCCAAAGAAAGGCAATGCCAAAGAATGCTCAAACTACCACACCATTGCACTCATCTCACATGCTAGTAAAGTAATGCTCAAAATTCTCCAAGCCAGGCTTCAGCAATACATGAACCATGAACTTTCTGATGTTCAAGCTGGTTTTAGAAAAGGCAGAGGAACCAGAGATCAAATTGCCAACATCCGCTGGATCATGGAAAAAACAAAAGAGTTCAAGAAAAACATCTATTTCTGCTTTATTGACTTTGCCAAAGCCTTTGATTGTGTGGATCACAATAAACTGTGGAAAATTCTGAAAGAGATGGGAATACCAGACCACCTGACCTGCCTCTTGAGAAACCTATAGGCAGGTCAGGAAGCAACAGTTAGAACTGGACATGGAACAACAGACTGGTTCCAAATAGGAAAAGGAGGACGTCAAGGCTGTATATTGTCACCCTGCTTATTTAACTTCTATGCAGAGTACATCATGAGAAATNAGCAGCTGGGTGGGAGGGTGGGGAGGGACTGCTGATGGGCCCGGGGTCTCTCTGAAGTGGTGAAAAATTAGGCAATGGTTGCGCAACCTGGTGAAAGCACTGGAAAACCACTGAGTTATTCACTGGAAATGGGTGGATTGTACGTCACCTGAATTATTTCTCAATGAAGCTTTTATAAAAACCACACAAAGATTGAAGGATTTCCGTCAAGGGCCCACAGCTTAAGGACTTAGTACACGGATTCTTATAAAGCGTCGCTTTCTTGCAGTGTCTGTACCTCTGTTGCAGTTTCTTCTTAGGGCTTAACCATTCGCTGAAATTATCCTGTGGGTTTGTCTCTGGTGTGTCTCCTGGTCCCCTCCCTGGAACGCCGGCCCACAAACGCACAGGCTGCCTGCAGTGTATCCCAGCCCAGTTCCAGGCTTGGCCCACAGTCGACATCAGTAAACCTGGTCGTGGTGTGAAAGTGACTAACCTTTCTTAACAGGAATGCTCCTTTTTATGGTCACCTAGAACCTGCTTGACAGCAGTCCTCAGGCAGCAGTCCCCAGGCCAATCCCCAGGAGTTAGGTCCGGGGAAGGCCTGAAAATCTGATTTCCAGCCTGGGAATGGATTGGACGTGGTTGTGTGTGTTGCTGGGCTGGTCACCTCCCTGTGCAGGACTCAGCAAAGTAAAGGTCACACCTTGCGTAGCCCAGCTTCAGAAGCTTCTAGATATCGTTCAGTTGAAATTAGAGCATTTCTTGGGATGAGAAATAAGTTTGTTTAAGGTAGAGAGAAACCATCCATAAGTGCTGTTTTTCTTGGCTGTTGCTCTTAAATGTTCTCAAAGCCTCACAGGAGAGCATGGACTAGTTTTCTAGACATTTTACTTGGCTGCATTTTCTATTACAACATTTCTCTGTCTTGTCCTTTTGCCCTGTTGCCACAAGAAAACAGAGCTGAAGCAAACTCCATGCCATTTTTACTGAGCATCAGCAGTTTAGTAGTTTATGACAGAATCACAGGCCTTTAATTAACAACTGCAAGCGTGTATTGAAATGAAAACAACTTGCATGTTTGGTTGAGATTTCAGCGCTTAGGTTGTGATGTATTTTAACTAAGGATTGATTAGAACTGATGGTAATTTGCATAGTGCTATACCCCTTCTAACATTCATGCCAGCTGTGATTTCAGAAATTGATGAGTGTTTGCTAAAGGAATATTCTTTGGTTTTTTGCTTTTTTTGGCCTCACCACTTGTCTTGTGAAATCTTAGTTCCTGATGAGGGCCCTTGGCAGTGAAAGCACAGAGACCTAACCAGTGGACCACCAGGGCCCGCCCTGAAGAAACATTCTTTGTGAAGTCCTATGGGAAAGATGGGAAAGAATCTGCCTTCAGTGTGGTAGACCCAGGTTCGATCCATGGGTTGGAAGATCCCCTGGAGAAGAGAATGGCAACCTACTGCAGTATTCTTGCCTGGAAAGTCCCATGGTCAGAGGATCCTGGCAGGCTACAGTGCTTGAGGTCACAAAGAGTTGGACACAACAGAGTGATGAACACTTTCACTTTCATGGGACTGAGAAAGTCTAGTGATTTGAAACAAGGCTTCAGGCACTGCCCTAGTGGTCCACTGGCTAAGACTCTTCAGGGGACCTGGGTTCAATCCCTGGTCCCCCATGCTACAACTAAAATACGCCTCCTGCCTCACAACTAAAGATCCTGCATGCTGCTCTAAGACCTGTGCAGCCAAAGGAATAACATACAAAAAATTTTTTTAATTAAACAAGGCTTCATGTAGAATCTTGCTTAAAGAACTGACCTGGGAAACATTGCCTCAAAGGTAATTGCAGATAGTCCTCAACACCAGCAGGCTGTGTTCCAAATTATCCCCAGGAAGCAAGAATATAAGGATCCCTTGGCAGTGCGGGCGGCCAGCTGGTCCAAATGCCATTGCTCACCACTGACCCCACCTGGAGGCCAATTTGGGGGTGAGGTGGAGGATGAGAGGGGAGTTGTCAGTGACATCAGTGACTCCCTGGGTGACTCCAGCCACACAGGGATGCCCTTCAGCCTGTAAGTAGGTGACATCTCCCATCTTTACTTTGCCCATCTGTCCCTTCCCAGGTTCTGGTCCCATCCGCTTGACCAGCACCTACAGGACAGTGTCTGACTTGAAGTAGTGCCTCAAAGCGTCCCCAGTACGTCTAAGTGTGTGTGTGTGTGCGTGCACGCGTGCTTTAGGGAGATGCCCCTTATCAGGTTAAAGAGGGTTCTTTCTGTTCCTGGTTTGCTGAGGTTTTTTTTTTTTAATCATTAATGGGTGTTGTTTTAATCAATTTGTTTCTTTTTGCATCTTTTGAGATATGCTTTTTCTCCTTGGGGTTACTGTGGTGTTTTATGTTGATAGATTTACATTGCTTTTCATTGACAAGGATGATTTTTACTGACAGCGTGGGAAGCCCCTGTGTTCAGAGGTGAGTCTCCTTGGCTGTGGCCCCTGTATCTGCGCTCACACGTGCACGCAGATGCTGCTGACTCGGGGCTGCTGGCCATGATTTACTGTCTTGGCTCTGGCCATGAGCGCGGGGGGCTGTGACTCTGCATGTGGGCCCCCACCTCCAGTCTCCATCTGTGAGCGGCTGTTTTTCCTGTGTCTCTCTTTTCTAAAAGTGTTGCAGGAAGGCACTCTCTCTTCCTTGAGGGCCTGGTAGTGCTGGTCCCTAAAATGTCCTGCTAGCCTTAGCACAAGTCCCTGTTTCTGGGCCTTGTTTCTGTGAGGCCAGGAATGTTACGGGAACCAGAGCCCTGATAGTGAAGGAGCCAGCAACAGTCCCTGGGTCCTGGGGAGCAGGGTGGTCCCACACAGCCATGCGGAGACCGCTGTGGCCTTCAGAGCCCTCGGGGGCAGGCAGTGGGGCGGTGGGGTGGGCAGCTGGGCAGGTCAGTCTCCCCAGGGAACCTGACCTGAGCCGGGACCTGCCTGATGGGACATCTCTGCTTCCACGTTGGGAAAGTGTCTCTGAGGCAGGAATGGCCTGGGATTCAGGCCCGAAGGCAGGCAGCCAGGTTGGAGCTGAGTGAGCGAGGAGAGTGGCAGCAGCAGGCAGTGCCAGGGAGCTTCCTGGGACAGAACCTGAGGACGCGGGGGCCGGGGGTCACTGCCCCATGCCCGCTGGGGCTTGGGGCCACCTCCCGTGTCTTCAGGGTGGGTGCCCGGGCCGCCTGGGGGGCCTCCCACTCCCGCACCTCCCTCTCGTTGTACTGCCCCCCAGCCTGCCCAGCCCGCCTCCTCACCCCAGTCACCGCCGGCTGCCTTCCTCAGGGCATCACCCCCACCTCCCCCTGTTCCCATGCTGTTGCCTTAGCGAGGTGTTCACTCCCGGGTCAGGAAGCCTGGTCTGCCTTCTCTGCGAAGGAAGCACCCGCAGCCTGAATTCCTGCCACATCTGTGATGCCACCAACCTGGTGTTGTTGGGTTTGAAGGGCCTTGCTTCCTCACTACATGGATCTTCCCATGAGAATGGATTGCTCTTCCCTTACCACCCGGGCCCGGCCCCTTCCTCCTCGCCTAGCGCCTCCGCGTTCCCTCGATGGGCGCACCTGGAATGAAACCACACACGGGGCTTTCCCTCAGCATCTCATGTCCAGACTCCTTCAGGGGAGCAGCGCCAGCCCCTCCCCAGGACTGATCATGGTCGTGGCACACAGGGAGGCAGGCCTCCCGCACACGTGTGAGAGGAAGCAGCTTTGCCCCCGAGGGTGTCACTGCAGGATGGCCCCTCACCTGGGCCTTGCAGCGGGGCTAGGGCGCCCCGCGCCGCACCCACAGCCTCTGGGAGCGACCAGTGTGTCCCTGGCCACAGGAAGCGTTCTGGCTCACCGCTGTCCAGGACCAATGTGAAACACCAGGAAGGAAACCAGGCAAGGGAAACAAAAAATGCAGCAGACGTCTAAAAGAATAAGCTCAAAAACCTCATTAGATCCAACAGACATAAATTCACCTGTCACGCTGCTGCCCCTTATGTTTGTGCTGGCCTTTACGGAGACAGAAGGCAGACCAGACACGACCTTTTGAGGAGTCCTTGTCTGGATTAGAACTGAAGGAAACACACTAAAATCTCCTGCTTTGTACTGCACACATAGAAGAAAAATTGTCAGGGAAGGGGAAGGGTCCAGAGGCACTCCAGGGACGGGGGGACCTGAAGGCAGTGAAGCAGAGGTGTGAGGACCCGTCTGCACCCGCGCGTGTGGGCTCCTCCCCAGACACTGTTAGGCTCCGCGGCACACAGGCGGAGGGGCAGAGTCCCAGACCACAGTCTTGGTAAGCAGTTCTACTGGAACTCCGCTGCTCATTGGTTTACTATTGTCTGGAGCGAGTTCAGTTCCGAGTCTGGGCGCTCTTACTGGTTTGTAGATGAAAGAGGTCTCTCCTCCTCTGCTTGAAATGAAGTGTTAGCCACTCAGGCATGTCCGATTCTTTGCAGCCTTGTGAACTATAGCCCACCAGGCTCCTCTGTCCATGGGATTCTCCAGGCAAGAATACTGGAGTGGGTAGCCATTCCCTTCTCCAGGGGATCTTCACGACCCAGGGATCGAACCCAGGTCTCCTGCATTGCAGGCGGATTCTTTACCGTCTGAGCCACCAGGGAAGCCCTGTCCTCTGCTTAGAAGGCCACAGTGCTGCGGATTAGGGCCCTGCCCCTGTCACCTCATTTGACCTTAATTTCTTCCTCACAGGCCCTATTTCACATAAGAAGTGTTAGCCACTCAGGCATGTCCGATTCTTTGCAGCCTTGTGAACTATAGCCCACCAGGCTCCTCTGTCCATGGGATTCTCCAGGCAAGAATACTGGAGTGGGTAGCCATTCCCTTCTCCAGGGGATCTTCACGACCCAGGGATCGAACCCAGGTCTCCTGCATTGCAGGCGGATTCTTTACCGTCTGAGCCACCAGGGAAGCCCTGTCCTCTGCTTAGAAGGCCACAGTGCTGCGGATTAGGGCCCTGCCCCTGTCACCTCATTTGACCTTAATTTCTTCCTCACAGGCCCTATTTCACATAGACATTTGGGGTTTCATGTGTGCATTGGGGAACAGAAGTTAGTCCATAGAAGTTCCATATTGTTTCTTATAAAAAACATAATGTGTTGATGTTCATAATTTTATTTTACCTCACTGTGTGGTTTTTAAACCCACAGTAAACTGGGAACATAAGGAAATTTGGTGGTTTTGGGGGGAGTGCCTCTGCTTTAGATCACAGCTCCTCCTCTGAACGCCTCTAACTGACAGTGTCTCTGAGCTGAGCTCCTGGTCTCTAGAGCCACCCGCTCTGCTCCAAAGTCGAGGGCCCTGGGGGAGCAGAGGAGCACCCCTGGGGCCGGAAATGAGCTTGTTGTGATTGATAATAACGAGTCATCTGCATGTGTGAGAGGAAGCTAATGTGCCAACGTCACATGTGCTGATGACCGAGTCAAGCCAGGGACAGGGAGCTGGGAGACGGCTGGGCCGTGCTGAGGGCCACCAAGGGCTCCACACGGGGGCCGCTGACAGAGCCCAGAGGTGCTCAGCAGAGCTGTGTCCTCAGCTGGGACCATGGGACATTCGCAAAAATGTACAAGTCTGAAGACACAGAACTTCTAACGTGTGCGCCTGCCGTAACATATGCACGATTAGCACCATGGGGCCTGGGGCGTGACAGGCGTATTGTCTCCTTGTTGTTGTTCAGTCTCTAAATTGTCTCCAACTCTTTGTGACGCCATGGACAGCAGCACGCCAGGCTTCCCTGTCCTTCACTGTCTCCCTGAGTTTGCTCAAACTCATGTCCATTGAGTCAGTGATGCCATCCAACCGTCTCATCCCTTGTCACTCCCTTTTCCTCTTGCCCTCAACCTTTCTTAGCATCAGGGTCTTTTCCAATGAAGTGGCTCTTCACATCAGGTAGCCAAAGTATTGGAGCTTCAGCTTTAGCACCAGTCCTTCCCATGAATATTTAGGACTGAATTCCTTTAGGAATGACTGGTTTGATCTCCTTGCTGTCCAAGGAGTCTTCAGCACCACAGTTAGAAAGCACAAATTCTTCGACGCTCAGCCTTCTTTATGGTCCAGCTCTCACACCCATACATGACTACTGGAAAAACCAAAGCTTTGACTATATGAGCCTTTGTCAGCAAAGTGATGTCTCTGCTTTTTAATACATTGTCTAGGTCATAGCTTTTCTTTAAAGGAGCGTCTTTCAATTTCATGGCTGCAGTCACTGTCTGCAGTGATTTTGGAGCTCAAGAAAATGAAATCTGACATTGTTTCCACTTTTTCCCCACCTGTTTGCCATGAAGTGATTGGACCAGATGCCATGATCTTAGTTGTTTGAATGCTGAGTTTTAAGCTGGCTTTTTCACTATCTTCTTTCACCTTGATCAAGAGGCTCTTTACTTCCTCTTCACTTTCCGTCCTTAAAGTGATATCATCCGCATATCTGAGGTTTTATATTTCTCCAGCAATCTTTATTCCAGCTTATGAGTCATCCAGCTCAGCATTTCTTATGATGTACTCTGCATGTAAGTTAAATAAGCAAGGTGATAATATACAGCCTTGACATACTCCTTTCCCAATTTGGAACCAGTCCATTTTTCCATGTCCAGTTCTAACTGTTGCTTCTTGTCCTGCATACAGGTTTCTCAGGAGGCAGGTAAGGTGGTCTGGTATTCTCATCTCTTCAAGAATATTCCATAGTTTGTTGTGATCCACACAGTCAAAGGCTTTAGAGTAGTCAATGAAGCAGAAATAGATGTTTGTTTTTTTAATTCTCTTGCTTTTTCTATGATCCAGAAGATGTTGGCAATTTCTTTCTCTGATCCTTCTGCTTTTTCTAAATCCACCTTGTACATCTAGAAGTTTTCAGTTTATGTACTGCTGAAGCCTAGCTTGGAGAATTTTGAGCATAATCTTGCTAGCATATGAAATGAGTGCAATTGTATGGTAATTTGAATATTCTTTGGCACTGCCTTTCTTTGGGATTGGAATTAAAACTGACCTTTTCCAGTCCTATGGCCACTGCTGAGTTTTACAAATTTGCTGGCATATTGAGTACAGCACTTTAACAGCATCATCTTTTAGGATTTGAAATAGCTCAGCTGGAATTCCATCACCTCCACTAGCTTTGTTTGTAGCAATGCTTTCTAAGGCCCATTTGACTTCACACTCCTGGATGTCCGGCTCTAGGTGAGTGGCCACACCATCGTGGTTTTCTGGGTCAGAAAGTCACTGGCTTTTTTGTACAGTTCTTCTGTGTGTTCTGGCTGCCTCTTCTTAATGTCTTCTGCTTCTGTCATTTCTGTCCTTCATCGAGCCCATCTTTGCATGAAATGTTCCCTTGGTATCTCTAGTTTTCTTAAAGAGACCTCTAGACTTCCCCTTTGTATTCTGTTCCCCTGTTTCTTTGCAATGTTCACTGAAGAAGGCATTCTTATCTCTCCTTGCTATTCTCTGGAACTCTGCATTCAGTTGGGTATATCTTCCCTTTCCCCTTTGCCTTTCACTTCTCTTCTTTTCTCAGCTACTTGTAAGGCCTTCTCAGACAACCACTTTGCTTTCTTGCATTTCTTTTTCTTGGGGATGGTTTTGGTCGCCACCTCCTGTACAGTGTTATGAACCTCCTTCCATAGTTCTTCAGGCACTCCATCTACCAAATCTAGTATACTGAATCTGTTTGTCACTTCCAGTGTATAACCATAGGGATTTGATTTAGGTCATACCTGAATGGCCTCGTGGTTTTCTCTACTTTGAACGTGAATTTTGCAATAAGGAGTTCATGATGTGAGTCACAGTCAGCTCCAGGTCTTGTTTTTGCTAACTGTATAGAGTTTCTTCATCTTCAGCTGCAAAGAATATGATCAATCTGATATCTATATTGACTGTCTGGTGATGTCCATGTGTAAAGTCATCTCTTGTGTTGTTGGAAGAAGGTGTTTGCTATGACCAGTGTGTTCTCTTGGCAAAACTCTGTTAGCCTTTGCTGTGCTTCATTTTGTAATCCAAGGTCTAACTTTCCTGGTACTCCAGGTATCTCTTGACTTCCTACTTTTGCATTCCAGTCCCCTGTGATGAAAAGGACATCTCTTTTTTTGGTGTTAGTTCTAGAAGGTCTTGTAAGTCATCATAGAACCATTCAGCTTCAGCTTCTTCGGCGTTAGTGATTGGGGCATAGACTTGGGTTACTGTGATGTTGAGTGGTTTGCCTTGGAAATGAACAGAGATCATTCTGTCATTTTTGAGATTGCAACCAAGTACTGCATTTTGGACTCTTGTTGACTATAAGGGCTAGCTGCTCCATTCCTTCCAAGGGATTCTGGCCCACAGTAGTAGATATAATGGTCATCTGAATTAAATTCGCCCATCTGGTCCATTTTAGTTCACTTATTCCTAAAATGTCGATGTTCACTCTTGCCACCTCCTGTTTGACTACTTCCAATTTACCTTGATTCATGGACCTAACATTCCAGGTTCCTATGCAGTATTGTTCTTTACAGCATCAGACTTACTTTCACCACCAGACACATCCACAACTGGATGTTGTTTCTGCTTTGGCTCTGCCTCTTCATTCTTTTTGTAGGTATTTGGTTTATTGAACATCTACTGACCTGGGGAGTTCATCTTTCAGTATCATATCATTTTGGCTTTTCATACTGTTCCTGGGGTTCTCGAGGCAAGAATACGGAAGTGGTTTGCCATTCCCTTCTCTGGTGGACCATGATTTGTCAGGCCTTGACTAGCAGGGACATGCCCTTCAGCCACTCCATGTAGCTGGGTGACATGCCTGGTGCCCCGGTTGTCCCACTGCTGGTCCTCATTGAGCATGTAAACCGTCAGTGGCCGTGCAACTCAAAAATCAAGGCAAAGCTCCTGCTGGAGTAGCTTGGGAGTCTGGGGAAGGCTGGAGTGTAGGTTGGAGGACGCCTAGGAGCAGAGGGCTGCAGGGCCCCTCTGCTGCTGCTGGCTGCCCTGGGGCCAATCCGATGCCCAGGAGGGCATCTAGGCAGGTTTGCTTTTTCACAGTTTCAGTGTGGTCTTGTGTGTCCTATAAATATAACATCTACTGGTGTCCATGTTCCTGTAGGATAAGTTCTCAGAACAGGAATTTTAAGATGTTAATCAGCATTTCAAAGCACCCCTCCAAAAAACGTCACAATAATGCATACCCCGTAACAAGGTATGAGAAAAAGATGCTCTCTGTTCTCAGAGTTCTCTGTGAGAGTTTTCAGTTGAGAATAGGTCCCATAGTTTTCTGGTGTGTGTTTGTTTTTTTTTAATCTCCTGCACCTGGTTGGATACTTGACTTATGATGGGTTCTCAGATGCTTTGCTGTCATTGTTCAGTCAATAAGTCATGTCCAACTCTTTGCAACCTCATGGACTGTAACATGCCAGACTCCTCTGTCCTCCACTATCTCCTGGAGTTTGCTCAGATTCATGTCCACTGAGTCAGCGATGCTATCTAACCATCTTGTCCCTGACACCCCTTTCTCTTTTTGCCTTCAATCTTTTCCATCATTAGTGTCACTCCAGTGAGTCAGCTCTTCACTGACAAGGTACTGGAGCTTCAGCTTCAGCATCAGTCCTTCCAATGAATATTCAAGATCAGCTTCCTTTAGGATTGACTGGTTTGATGTCCTTGCAGTCCATGGAGTTCTCAAGAGTCTTCACCAGTAGCACAATTCAAAAGTATCAGTTCTTCAGCGCTCAACCTTCTTTATGGTCCAACTCTCACATCCATACATGACTACTGGAAAAGTCATAGCACTGACTACATGACCTTTGTCAGCAAAGTGACATCTCTACTTTTTAATACATTGTCTAGGCTTCCCTGGTGGCTCAGAGGTTAAAGCGTCTGCCTCCAATGCAGGAGACCCGGGTTCGATTCCTGGGTTGGGAGGATCCTCTGGAGAAGGAAATGGCAATCCACTCCAGTATTCTTGCCTGGAGAATCCCATGGACTGAGAAGCCTAGTAGGTTACAGTCCACGGGGTCGCAAAGAGTCGGACACGACTGAGCTACTTCACCTCACCTCAGGTTTGTCGTAGCTTTCCTTCCAAGTAGCAAGCACCTTAATTTCATGGCTGCTATCACCATCCGCAGTGATTTTGGAGCCTGAGAAAATAAAATCTGTCACTGCTTCCACTTTCTCCCCATCTATTTGCCATGAAGTGATGGGACCAGATGCCATGATCTTAGTTTTTTGAATGTGGAGTTTTAAGCTGGCTTTTCACTCTCCTCTTTCACCTTCATCAAGAGATTCTTTATGTTCCTCTTCACTTTCTGCCATTAGAGTGGTATCATCTGCATATCTGAGGTTGTTGATATTTCTCACAGCAATTTCCAGTTTTTGATTCATCCAGCACAACATGTTGTATGATGTTCTCTGTATATGAATTAAATTAGCAGGGTGACAACATACAGCCTGTTGTACTCCTTTCCCAGTTTTGAACCAATTTCATGACCAGTTCTTTTTGTTTAATATAAATTTATTTATTTTAATTGGAGGTTAATTACTTTACAATATTGTTTTGGTTTTGCCATACATCAACATGAATCTGCCACAGGTATACATTTGTTCGCCATCTTGAACCCTCCTCCCTTCTCCCTCCCCATACCATCCCTCTGGGTCGTCCCAGTGCACCAGCGCCAAGCATCCAGTATCACGCATCGAACCTGGACTAGCGATTCATTTCATATGTGATATTATACATGTTTCAATGCCATTCTCCCAAATCATCCCTCCCTCTCCCTCTCCCACAGAGTCCAAAAGACTGTTCTATACATCTGTGTCTCTTTTGCTGTCTCGCATACAGGGTTATCATTACCATCTTTCTAAATTCCATATATATGCCTTAGTATATTGTATTGGTGTTTTTCTTTCTGGCTTACTTCACTCTGTGTAATAGGCTCCAGTTTCATCCACCTCATTAAAACTGATGCAAATGTATTCTTTTTAATGGCTGAGTAATACTCCAT
>SJXQ01000535.1:50876-131222 GCA_006408695.1 Aepyceros melampus | reverse complement strand
CCCCATCCCTGGGATTCTCCAGGCGAGAACACTGGAGTGGATTGCCATTTCCTTCTCCAATGCATGAAAGTGAAAAGTGAAAGTGTAGTCATTCAGTCGTGTCCGACTCTGTGCGACCCCATGGACTGCAGCCTACCAGGCTCCTCCATCCATGGGATTTTCCAGGCAAGAGTAGTGGAGTGGGGTGCCACTGCCTTTTCTGAATCATCTCATTCAGATACACTCAAAAGAGAAAGTAAAAAAGAAAAGAAGAACATGTATCCTTGTGGTGAGAACTCGTAGGATTCACTCTCCTAACAAGTTCATATATGTAACATACAGCAGCTTTAACTATATCACGCTGCACATTACACCCTAGAACTTACTTATCTCAGAACTGAAACTCTGTCCCTTTGCACCTCCTTCCTCCAGTTCCGCCCTCCCTACTCCCTGCCTCTAGTAACCACAAATTTGATCCCATTTTCTGTGCTTTTGGCTGCTTTTCGTTTCGAGGATTTTTTTAGATTCCATATGTAACTGAGACCATAGAGTATTTGACATTCTCTGTCTGACTTATTTCACTTAGCATAAAGCCCAGTGGCTCAGACAGTGAAGAATCTGCCCGCAGTGCAGGGGACCCGGCTTCAATCTCTGCATCAGAAAGATCCCCTGGACATGGAAATGGCAACCCACTGCAGTTATTCTCGCCTGGAGAATTCCACGGACAGAGGCACCTGGCAGGCTACAGTCTGTGGGGCCGCAGAGTCAGACATGACTGAGAGATTGATGCTAATGCCCTCCAGGTCCATTCACACTATCACAAATGGTGGGGTTTCCTCTTTTTATGGCTGAATAATATTCCGTCGTTGTGTGGTGTGTATATATGCCATATATAGAGATAGATAGCTACAGATAGAGACGCCACAACTCCATCCATTCTTCCACGGATGGACATTGTTTCCACATCTTGGATATTGTAGGTTTTATTTTATGGCAAAACTAAAATTTGGCAACCTTGGGCCAAAGTCCCATAATTTTTTTGTTGATTGGTTAAGCAGACTGGGGCACATGTTTTCCAACAGCCCCTGACCAAGGGCTGAGGATGGACCCCAAGATTTATCACTCAAGCCAGGAGCATCTCACTGCCCCTCCCCGCCTTTCTCAGTAGAGTGGGAAGCTGAACGCGTGACAGACCACTCTGCTGAACTCCTGGATGTTTCTGTGAGACATTTGCTTGCACTTGCATTCTGTCTAATCTTCAGCAAACGTGAGGTAGGGAAGTAATGTTTATCAAATCAATTTCCAGGCAGAGAATCTGCCTTCCCCCCAGCATGCCTGGAAGTATAAAGATAAGTCCACGACTTACTTGTGACCTTTAAAAGACACGCTAAGAAATATTAAATATCTTCCCTTCCAGAGTCCACTGAGGCATCAAATGCCACAATCATAAAAGTCGTTCACTCAGAAGCAAACACTTAACTCTCAGTAGCTGCTCTTGAGTAATGTACAGCGGTTGTCATTCACATCCTAGTAAAAGCGAGCTTATCACGTGCTTTTTTTCTGCAACGTGGGTTGAGAGCAACTTAATAATGACTGTATCTATCATTTATTGAACAATTATCATGAGTGGAAACTGCTTTTTGGATTCTTAACAGTATCAAAATTCTTATAAAGAATTATTTTAGATTAAAGATTAGGTGAGATCATGCGTGTAAACTACTTAGGAAATGCCTGAAAACAGAGAGGAAGTGTATGTCAATATTCATTATTAGATTCTTGCTTGTTTGTTTTGACGATGCCACGTGGCCTGCAGGATACCCTAATTCCCTGAACAGAGACTTAATCCAGGCTCCAACAATGAGAACACCAAGTCCTAATCACTGGACAACAGGGACTGCCTTGCATTTATTTTAATCATGTCATTTAATTCTCACTACTTTATGAGGTTGATATCACTACTCCCATTTTACAGATGATGAAACTGAGGCTCAAAGAGGAAATGTCACTTGCTCAAAATCAGACAGCCAGTAAGTAGCAGTTTGGGATTCAAAGTCAGGCAATTCAACCCCAGGGGTGGAAGAAGGTACAGAAGCAGAGGACGGAACCTCGGTGAAACGAAAATGCTGCCTGTTGCGGGGCTGGCTATGAGTCCCAGTGTTTACTCGCACACTGCTCGGGGTGGAGAGTGTTACACTGCAACACGCGTACCCTGAGACACGCCTGAGGTCGTGCCTTACCCTCAGAGATGCTCCTGCTCTGGGCCAGAAGGCAAGCATGGACGCAGGCAGCCGTAAGACCAGGGTACCCACGTGGCTTCCCAGGGCCCTACCAGGGGGACTTGGAGCAGAACGGCCCAGACCCAAGGTTCCGAGCTGGAATGCTGGGCTACAGGGACCTCGGCTCCAAGTCAGACATCAGGACACTTGGCTGACAGAGAATTCCTTTTCTAGTTTTTTAATTTATGAGAAAAATCTTACCGAGGTAGCTTAAAAATTACTTTACTAGACCTTCACTGGTGGTAGTGGTAGTTTAGTAGCTAAGTTGTGTCCAACTTTTGCAACCCCGCGATCCCTGCCAGGCTCCTCCACCCGTGAGGTTTCCCAGGAAAGAATACTGGAGAAGGTTGCCATTTCCTTCTCCAGAGGATCTTCCTGACCCAGGGATCAAACCTCGTCTCCCGCATTGCAGGCAGATTCTTTACCACTGAGCCACCAGGGAAGCCCCTACAACAAGATCCACATTGCCCTAATTGAGAAAGGTTAAAGCGCAGGACGTCAGTCCAGTCCTCATGGGTACAGCCTGCTCCGAGGTCCCCCTCCAGCAGGGTGGGTGACGTGAGGCTCTGAGACCACCCACCGCTTCCCACCAGGGACTCTTTACTAGCCCCCGTGGTCCTCACAAGAATGAGAGACAAACATCGCTCCTGGGTCAGGTGCCCCGGTGACAAGGAAAACAAAGCCTCCAGACACATTCAGCACTGAGGTGCCGACTACTAGCAGCTCCAAAAATCTCACGGTTCACATCCAGTCAATAGGCGCCTTCTGAACAACCACTACAGGCCGGATCATAATCCCCTCGGATACTGATGTGAGTAAGCCCCAGCTGCCAGCTTCAAAGGGCTCACAGTCAAGTAGGACACAGACAATGGCATGACGTCACAGTTCCAGGAAAAAGCACTCACCCAGGAATGCCTGGTATTGGTGGCACTGCTCGAGCTGCCCAAAATCACTGTCAAAAGCAGACATCACTTATTAACTCAGAACGAGAAATGTGGTTTTCAACACGACCGACAGCCTCGAGCTGGCTGGTCGGTATATTCTGTCCCTGCAGAAAAGCCTCTATCCGAAGCCAATGTCTTCTCGGAAGGATGAACCATGAGCCTAGAATTGGAGCGTAGGGAAGAAACTGGACCAGACTCTCTGTGAAATCAGACCTGCGACTGCTCAGGTCTGATAACAAATGCTCAGAACGCTTGGCTCAGCTGAGACATCACTCAGGCAGGTTAAGTCTTCAGCTGATGGTACTGTCGCCTGTCTTGTTGGTTACGTTTTAGCCCTGAGGATACACCTGGCCCACCTCCTAGGTCTCTGCAGCATCACAGCCCAATGGGTCACTTGTGACGTGAGGCTGACCTCTGTCAACGAAGTTCATTTTCCCCAGGGCCAGCCTGGGAGGCCACTCGCTCCTAGGTCCATGAACTCAGGGTGTCTGCATTGTCCCTCTAAACATGGGGGACCCCACTCCGTGGCGTGGTATCTTCATTTTCCTAAAATTCAAGGGAGCTCCAAATGGACTACATCTTAAGAAATGCTTGAGCATTTGGCAACAGTCCTTGTTTTTTCCAACTCTGCTTCTGTAAAACCCCAGAGTTCATCCAGTCAAAGGACCTGGTAGAAATTCTCCTAGTTTCACGTGAATCCCAGGATGTAAGCCGCAGAGGAAACCAGCAGAGATGGGCTGGGAAGCAGAAGCGCTAGAAATGATGAAGGACCCTGGCTTCAAAGTCAGGAAACCTGGATTTGAATCTTAAAAACATCTTATTCATTACGCGATCCTGACCAATTAAGGCGTCCCTTTTGAGCTCCACATTCCTCACCTACAAGACGAAGGTGACAAAGATATATCTTAGCATCGTTGTGGGTGTTAACAATGGAATAATCAGTGCCTGCTATATAACAGATGCTCATAAATGTTAGAGGCTTCCCAGGTAGCGCAGCGGTAAAGAGTCTGCCTGCTGAGCCAGGAGGCACAGAGACCTGGGTTCGATCCCTAGGCCGGGAAGATCTCTTGGAGTTCGAAATGGCCACCCATTCCAGTGGTTGGTGGTTGTTGCCCATAACAGTAATGACAGATGGTAACAATAATGATGAGATTCTAACAATAGAATGATTGTAATGACAGATTCTAAGGGCAAGGATGAGGCTCTACCAATAACGCTAGCAATGCAAGCTGGGAAGGAGCAGTCACCTTCTGAGGAAAGCCAGTTCCCAAGTCTCTGTGTCATTTCGGCGAGTCTAGGGCCTGAGAGTCGCCAAAGACTTTGATGTGTAAGAACCTGTCTGCATCCACCTGGTGGAACAGCTTCCCTAACAGGCAGGGAAAGTCTGAGACAGTAAACCCTGCCCGGAGTGGCCTGGACCATCTCCAGGAGGAGGGAGGGGGACGAGGAGAAGGGTGAGAGAAGGGCATGCATTCATTCAGGGACAGCCAAGACCTGTTCAGTGGGCCCTGCTTAAAGTATAGTGGGGGGAGGGAAGACTTGAGCTCAAACCTTCTGAGATAGAAGGAGCTGTGTGATGATGAGATAAAGGCCAGGGTCCTGGGGCCGGCAGGGGACAAGAAGCAAGAACTCAAGCCCAGCCTGAGGAGCAGGCGTCAGGGAAGGCTTCATATGGTGCCACGCAATAGACAAGTCATATTTTGTTTAGTCTTCACGCTTCTCTATGAAAAAAAAGCTTTTAATTCTGTGGGAGTTTCTTGGCTTCTTTTTCATTAGCGTTTAATCCCTTTACAACGTTGGGTCAGGTCCTGCTGCACAGCAACCTGAATAAGATACATGCTGTGCTTAGCCGCTGTCTCATCCAACTCTTTGAGACCCCATGGACTGTAGCCGGCCAGGCTCCTCTGTCCATGGGGATTCTCCAGGCGAGAATACTGGAGTGGGGTGCCATGCTCTCCTCCAGGGGATCTTCCCACCCTGGGGATCGAACCCAGGTGTCCCTCATTGCAGGCGGATTCTTTACTCTCTGAGCCACCATATATCCCCGCATTCCTGAACGTCCCTTCCACTCCCCCCGCCAACCCCACCCCACCAAAAGAGATGTAAGTTCAGTCCCCAGATCAGGAAGGTCTCCTGGAGGAGGGCACAGCCGCCCACCCCAGTGTTCTTGCCTGGAGAATCCCATGCACAGAGGAGCCTGGCCGGCTGCAGTCCACAGGATCGCAAAGAGTCAGACACGACTGAGCGATGAACACTTTCACTTCTTTAGGCAGGGTTACAGGGGAGATGTCTGGGACAGCCTCAGTAAGAAGCTCCCTCTCCCCGTCACGAGAGGAGGAAGTAGTGGGAGAGGTCCTCCCACTAGAACTGTGGTCTTTCTCAGACGAAGGAAGACACGGCCAGCCCGCGGCTGAGCAGAGGGACGTCTGGGAGCGTGGATTCTCGACCCTGACTCTCCTCGCAGCCCCAGTCCCTGGTCAAGCCTCCAACCAACGGAGAGAGGGCAGGTCAGCCCACGGACGAGGTCCACAGAGGCCGGAACCCTGGAACCCAGAGGACTCAGACCGCAAGCAGAGAACTCCGGACTCCAGTTTGCTTCTGTTGTTGCTGTTTTCCATTTTGTTGGCATGAATAGTGAGCTTGCATGCTGTGTTCGTTTCCGGCGTACAGCAAAATGAATCCGTCATCCCTGTACATATACCCACTCTCTTTAGATGTTGTTTTTCATCCCACAGGATTGAGTAAAGTGCCCTGTGCATACAATAAGTCCTTATTGTGTGTGTGTGTGTGTGTGTGTGTGTGTGTGTGTTAGTTCATGTCCAACTCTTTGCGACCCTATGGACTGTAGCCCACCAGGATGCTCTGTCCATGGGATTCTTCAGACAAGAATACTGGGGTGGGTTGCCATTCTCTTCTCCAAGGAAGTCCTTGTTAGTTATCTATTTTAAACACAGTGTACGACACACTCTTCTTAGCTGGAGTAGTTTAACCTTTCACGTTTACTCTGATTGCTAACATGTTTGATCTTATTCCTCCCTCTTATAAAATGTTCTCTTTTACGTGCTTGGTCATAACTTTCTACTAATAAATAATAAACCCTGTTAGGAGAAATAATAAGTAGAAAAGTACTTTTATTTCTTAGAAGGGATGCCTATGCATTCATTTACTATTGCTATTATTATAGTTTTCTATTTATTATACGTTTTCTTGTTTTTTCCTAATTTTTTCCTAAATTTTTTGAAATTTCCTAATTATTTAAATATATTTTCCTTATAGTGCTTGGGAAGTTCTAAATCCTATTTCAATTCTTCCAATGATACCCCTTTTTAATTCACTTGAACTTTTATTTCTCAGTGTCAAGAACTATGCAATATCGAAAAGTAAAACACTCATTAACAGCATACCTCACTTCTCTGCTTCTCTCACCAGCGCCCTAAGATGTATTCTTTAGTCCACCGCATTCCTTCTGAAGGCAATTTGGCTTCTCCAGCCTGAGCCTATAGGCTTTGGAATGACCTGGACAAGAGACAAAATTAAAAATAAAAGACAGACAGACACAGAATCATAAATACTCCGTGATACTTCTCACATGATAACCTAAAATAGTCAGACTCCTAGAAGCAGAGAGTACTAACAATGGTTAGAAGGAGGGAAGAGGGAAGAAGCTGGAAGGAGGGGAAAAAAGTGGGGGATATCAGTCAAGGGGTACACATTTTCAGTTATGCAAAAGAAACAAGTCCTAGAGAGCTCCTGTATAGCATAGTGCCTGCAGTTTACAAACTGCATTGTATGCTTAAAAATTAGCCAAGGAGGTAGATACTGTGTTGCGTCCTTATCACAAAAACAATTATTAAATAATAATAAAGAAGAAGGTGGGAAGAAACTTGGACCTGATGGACAGGTTTGTGGCGGACTGTGGTGATGGTTTCACAGGCATATACTTATCTCCAAACCCATCAAGTGGTATGTTCATTATGCACAGCTTTTTGTATGGGGGGAAAAAACGTTTTTAATAATAATGGGCAGAGAAGGGAGGAATAAGGCCAAGCAGCCAGTGTCTGATGAGAACACGAGTGGATACTCAGCAGGAGGACCGGCGGACGCTCCAGCCAGGAATGCACCCCGGACCTCCCGCAGATGGGCCGCGGGCCTCAGCATCCCTGGTTCAGGGATCACTTCAGGTTCCCTCCCGTCCTTCCTGCGCGCGGTGCCAGGCAGCGCCCACCGGCCCTGGGTGCTGGCCAAGCTCTTGAGTCACTTTCACTGGCCCCGGGGGGCCTGGTGGGCTCTGACAATGGCAGCCTCGAGCGGCCAGAGCCCCAGCTGCGGGCGGAGATCCGGCGCACGGGCGGCCGCGTGGCCTGCTCCAGGGGGCTGGGCCGCCGGGGCCGCAGCATCGCCTCCGCCCCGCCGCCACGGGCATCGTCTGTGACTGGTCCCACTTCCACTGCAGGCTCCTGGCCGAGGCCATGGGAAGAAGGCGACCCAGAGGACGGGGGTCTCACCTCCTTCTCCTGCAGGCCTCTGGGGCGGGGCCGGCCCCGCGGCCCAAGGCCTGCTCAAGGGCGGCTTGAGCCTGACCGTATCCTCGGGGTGTTGCCCGGCTTTGCGGATTTCCTGCTGGTGCCCTGCCCAGCTGGGTGCCCCGGCAGCAGTGTGATGAGGAAGCTCTGGGAGGAGCGCAGGGATGCAGGAGCGCCCGATTCCGGGCGTCCACCCCAGAGAAGGCGACAGAGAAGGCGCTCAGAACTGCAGGGGAGCTCGAGAAGGCGACAGCTGTCCATCTGTCTGCCTTCAGCCGCCGCGTGTGACTGCCACTTACTAAGCCTGCCTGGTGCCCATCGGAACCTGATGACCTGCTGCCCAGGAAAGGGACCCTTCCTGGGAGGTGCTCGTGCCAGTTCACAGAACGCCAGGCCTTGGCAGGGGAGCAGCCAAGACCCTTGCCCAGACCCTGTTCACCTCAGAGACCGGCAGACAGACAGTGCGGCCTGATGGAGGGAACACTGAGCTTAGGGCCAGAGGGACTGAGACTCAGTACCTTACTGCTGGCTCCCCAGGTGGCGCTGGTGGCAGAGAACCCACCTGTCAGTACAGGAGGCTTAGGCTCCATCCCTGGGTCAGGAGGACCCCTTGGAGGAGGAAAGGACAGCCCGCTCCATTGTTCCTGCCCAGAGAATCCCGTCGACAGAGGAGCCTGGCAGGCTACAGTCCACGGGGCTGCACAAGAGTAGGACACGCCTGAAGTGCCTTAGCACCCACCTTAGTATTAAAGATATCAGGGGTCTAGTTGTAGAAGAGAGAACTGGCTCCTACTGGCAATGGGAGTCTTTGTAAGAATTTTCAGAAATTATGCACATTGTTTGCTAAACCATGGAAATCAGCAAACACTAAAATCCCAGCTTTTTTCCCCAGAGACCCAGTTGTTAAACATTTAGCAGCACACCGCTACAAACATCCAAGCCAGTTATAGGAACAAAGTCAAAATAGAAGAAAAGTCCTCCTACTTTTAAAAGAATGTCTTTGAACTAGACACAGGTTTTTAAGAATAGGTTTTAAGTAATTTTATCAACATTCATATCACGTGAGACCTTGTAAGACTGTAACAGTAGTAGTAGTTAGCCTTTTTGAGTTCTGTTCTATGCCAAGTGATGCTCCAAGCACTTTGTATGTCTTGATATTGATGCATTTCCTCTTTGTGATGACTTTATGAGACAGGTCCCCTTTTAGGGAGAATTTCATATCCAAGGTCATACACCTGGTTCAAGGCAGAGTCAGAAGTCACGCCAGGCAGCCTGGCGGCAGAGTCTGGGCACTGCCCCTAAAGCTGAAGAATTCCAGGAACCTCCCGTGAGTCTACACCCAGCTTCACCCGCAAGCCGAGCAATCTGCTCAGACTCCCACCTGTATTCTTACAAGGCTTCCGTAACTACTTCAACAAATGTGTGTTTATGCCACAAGTATTTGTGAAGTGACGTCCATGCATCTTGGAGCAAGGAAGGGGGGGGATACAAAAATGCTCAACATGTGTGCTTGCCTTCAAAGTGTTTACACTCTAGTTAAGAGTAATAAATAATCACACATACCAGATATGAGAGGGGATGGCAGGAGTGGGAAAGTGATCCAGTTGGTTCAAACCATGGGACAGACTAAGAAAAAAAAAAAAAAATGTGAAAAGGAAAGGTTGGAAAGGCCAGAGGAAACGCTGTTATAGACCCTGAAAGGCTTTCTTAGAGTTCCAGCTTTCTAGACAAGCTCACAACCTAAGCAGAGAATTGAAAGCAATCCCATCTTCTCCAAAGGTCTTAAAAGACCCAGAAGCACCCACACTAAAGTCTCAGGAGGGCTCATAGAGGATCTTTGCCTGCCTTGCCTTTTCTGCTTGTTAAGTTATTCCCAGAAGGGAGTAAGGGCAGGGCTCTAACAGTCACATAAGCTGAGGTTCTCCCAGCCATGAAACGTTTGGGATGCACTGGAACATATTCCTCGGGCTGCCCCACCTTTTAATCACAAGCCTTCTCTGTCGGCCACACTGCTGAGATGAACACGGCGGCGCTTTGAAGGTGGGTCTCAGCTTTTGTGGCCTAGCTCCCAATCATGTCTGGCACAAAGGAGGAAGCGGCACAAAGGAGGAAACTTCGTCATCTGGAAGGACGGAAGGTGCAGAATTGGGTGGATGGAGACCCCTGTGTTCATAAGACCAGCCTGCAAGTGAACTGACCTTACGCGAGACCCAGTGCTTCCAGGTTTCCGGTCACTCAACTCTCACTCCCCTTTTTATCATGAGTTAGCACTAACTTGGGAGATGAGATAAGCACAGGTTAGCAGGGTTTTTGGTTTTTTTTTTTTTCCATAAAATGTGCCTTCCTCCAAGGGCTGGCAGTCGCAGATCTGGGGAGCAGTCCCCTGTGTGCAGGAAGCCCCAGCCCCCAGCTCCCACCAGACATGTGCTGCTCCTAAGCAGTTCTTTCCTTCTACCTCTGTCTCCATCTCAGAAGCTGCATTATATCCAGAAGCTTCATTTCACTACCAAAGCCCAGGAAGTTTTCTTCAGAGGGGGAGATGCCAGCCACATTTGACATTAAAAACAAACATCTACCTCCTCCCAGACCAGGGTGAACAGACCACGATGGTTGGACATTTTGAGCTCAGATCTCCTCCTGGACAAGAGCTGCTGTCATCCGGGCAGAAGGACCCTCAGCGGTGAGGGCAGAGAGCTCCCCAAGGGCCAGGCCCACCGCTCCTCTCACACCCAGCACCCAGCAGGGATTATGTGGAACTGACAGGGTACTTGTAGGGCAGACCGTTGACCTACACAACTCTGAGGCTGTTCGCAAATAAAACCTTCTAAACTCACTCTCTGGCTCCCAAAACAAAGGAGCTAAAGGCAAAGGTAATTAATAAATTACATATATGTATAATGTATATATAAATAAATTACATATAAGCTCACTAAATGCCACTTTATATCTTCAGAAGCATGATTGCATAATATTAAACAACACAGATTGAGAAAACATTTAAATATTTTTTTGCTATTGTACATTACACTGTTTTCCAATTTTTTCCATTTAAATACCTCCATTGTGTTATAACTTGTGCACACATACTTAAGATTACCTCTGATTACTTGAAAGTATAATAAATACTTAGAAGTGGAATTTGGGATCAAAGAGTATATTTTTGAGTCTTATACATTATTACTGAATTACACGGCTTCCTATCAGAGCAAAAAAATGAAAGTTGAACTTATAATCAGAAAAACAGACTTGAATCTCAAGTTGTCACTTATCAGCTGTATAATCACAGGCAAATTCCTTTGTTTCTTGACTCAATGTATAAAATAAGAACAATCACTATGTTACCAGTTATTATGAGAATGAAAAAATTAATACTTAAAAGCACTTAGCTAAGATACTAAGATACTTCAAAATACTCAGCAAAGAAAAGTATACGTAATTGTCAGTTCACGTTTATCCTGAGACAGCTAGCGTCTGATCTGGAGCTCCTGCTGCCTTATTTTTTATGTGTATTTTTTCATTTTGATTGAGTGTAGCTGGTTTGCGGGGCTGGGCTGGTCTCAGGCGTATTGCACAGTGAATCCGCTATGCATGTGCACATCTCCGCTCTTAGATCCTTTTCCCACATAAGCCATTGCAGAGCATCGGCTAGAATTTCCTGTGCTGTTCAGTAGGTCCTGATTAGTTACCTACTTTATATATAGTACTGTGCACATGGGAGACGGCAGTGGCAGCCCCTCCAGTGCTCTCGCCTGGAAAATCCCATGGACGGAGGAGCCTGGTGGGCTGCAGTCCATGGGGTCGCGAACAGTCAGACACGACTGAGCAACTTCCCTTTCACTTTTCACTTTCATGCATTGGAGAAGGAAACGGCACCCCACCCCAGCGTCCTTGCCTGGAGAATCCCTGGGACGAGAGTCTGGCGGGCTGCCATCTATGGGGTCGCACAGGGTCGGACACGCCTGGCGTGACTCAGCAGCGGTGGCAGCGGCAGGGTATACATGCCACCAGCAGCCTTCCAGTCTATCCCTTGTCACCTCACCCCCTGGCAACTATAGTTTTGTTTTCTGTATCTGTAACTCTATTTGTAAGTTCATTTGTATCCTTTTTTAGATTCTACATATAAGCAATACCATGTGATATTTACCTTTCTCTGTCTGAATTACTCCACTCGGTATAACAACCTCTAGGCCCATGCGTGTTCCGGAAGATGGCGTTATTTTGTTCCTTTTCATGGTTGAGTGACATTCCATGGTGTGTGTGCACGCACATATATGTATATACACTCCACATCTCGTTTATCCGGTCCTCGTTGGTGCACGTTTAGATTGCTCCCACGCCCTGGCTTTTGTAAACAGTACTGCAGTGATATCTGGGTACATGTATCTTTTCGAATTATGGTTTTCTCTGGATATATATATACCTAGGAATGGGATGGCTGGATTACTAGCCTTGTAACCTTATGTTGGGAAATAGATAACTGACATCAAACTTTTTTACAGAATGGGAAAATAACACATAGAGCCCCATTTGTCCTTTCCCTGACTTCTAGTAGCTAAGGTTACCAGGTAGGGGACTTCTAATGTAAGTGCAGTTGCAGCTCAGATATCATGCCATACTTCTTGCAATTTCATCCAATTCATCCAAGAAGGGTTTAGCATACCCTTATCTGACTATCTATAACATTTTCCACATGGTTCTGTAATAAAAAGAGTAAGAAAATTCCTGTAACGAGTATAAATGTTTTGTTCCCCACCTCAGTGATTTCAGCCTGGTCCCTTCGGGCCTCACCTTAGTCTTGTGGGTCTGTTTCCACTCCCGTGACAGGTCAATGGCTGAATTCCCCTAGCCTGGGGGAAGAAGCAAGGGAACTGATGAGCATGGGGGCAGAGTACTGGCATTGGTGGACGCAAGCTATGGCATTCGGAATGGGTGGCCTGCAAGGGTCTGCCGCAGAGCACAGGGAACCATGTCCAGCCTCCTAGGGTAAGCCATAATGCAAAGAAAAAGGAAAAGAATGTGTGTGTGTGTGTGCACGCACGCGCACGCGCGCACACATGCTCACTCAGTCATGTCTGACTCGTTGTGACCCCATGAACTGTAGCCCTCCAGGCTCCTCTGTCCATGGGATTTTCCAGGCAAGAGTCCTGGAGTGGGCTGCCATTTCCTCCAGTATATATATACATATGAGGAAGAGAGACTGGCACAACATTGTAAATCAACTATACTTAAAAAAAATCATAAAAATAAGCAAAAAAAAAATTTAAAGGGAGTGCCGGGGTCCAGCCCCGGTGGATCCAGGGTGATTCGAAGGTGGGGATGGAGTCGGCATCCTAGGGAAAAAGTTACAGATACAGAAAGAGATTAGAAAAGGATAGTGTAGTAGGAAAATAGTGGAGAAAAAGAGGCGGAATAACTTGGTTTACGTGGAATACCAATCACTACCTACGTAGGCCACAGGCATCTTCCCGTTCTCCCGAAGGAGAGGAGGCACTGAGGCCTCCCCGGTCCGATCTTAGAAGCCCAGGCATAATTAGCAGGCTTGGTGAGTACCCACTCCCCAAATGGGAATTCAGCCAGAAAAACGGAGAACAAGAAAGAAACGACACGGGGGAATCAGTCTTTCCAGAAACTGATCCCATTTCTTTATTTTTTAGGTTTGCTTATATACCTTTTGTTATACATAGGAATGAATACAGAGTCATGCGGGGGTCAGCAGTCTTGACCTTTATCAAGATCAGGTGCTTCATATAAATGTATACAAAAAGGTCTTCGGGGTTTTACATCATCTTCTGGCCATGAGGCCTGCTGACATTTTATGATCCTTTCTTTCTGATAACCAAAAAACTTATTTTTCCCAAGGGTGTTTTTTCTTAAACCAGGCGCCACCCTCCAAATAAAGTTGCATTTCTATAGAGAGGTTGTAGTGAGTTACAATCAAGAAAGGAATTTATTTAACCCAAGGTTAACATGATTAATCTTAAAGGTTAATACTTATTTCTCTTATATGCTAGTTATATTCATTATAAGGGCAGGGAATATGGAGATTTAGCAGCAAACATCAGCCCAACAAGTGAAATCCTTTCATCAATGTTCCCCTTAAGATCTATCCAGTCTTAAGATAGTGATAAAGTTACATTTTTACATAGCAAAGACACAGTGATTTGAGTGAAAAAATTGGCTTAAAGTTCAACATTCAGAAAACGAAGATCATGGCATCCAGTCCCATCACTTCATGGGAAATAGATGGGGAAACAGTGGAAACAGTGTCAGACTTTATTTTTCTGGGCTCCAAAATCACTGCAGATGGTGACTGCAGCCATGAAATTAAAAGACGCTTACTCCTTGGAAGAAAAGTTATGACCAACCTAGATAGTATATTCAAAAGCAGAGACATTACTTTGCTGACTAAGGTCCATCTAGTCAAGGCTATGGTTTTTCCAGTAGTCATGCATGGATGTGAGAGTTGGACAGTCCCTTGGACTGCAAGGCGATCCAACCAGTCCATTCTGAAGGAGATCAGCCCTGGGATTTCTTTGGAAGGAATGATCCTGAAGCTGAAGCTCCAGTACTTTGGCCACCTCATGCGAAGAGCTGACTAATTGGAAAAGACTCTGATGCTGGGAGGGATTGGGGGCAGGAGGAGAAGGGGACGACCGAGGGTGAGATGGCTGGATGGTGTCACTGATTCCATGGGCATGGGTCTGGGTGAACTCCAGGAGTTGGTGATGGACAGGGAGGCCTGGCGTGCTGCGATTCATGGGGTCGCAAAGAGTCAGACACGACTGAGCGACTGAACTGACAGTGGTCTATAACAAAAGAGAAAATTCATTAACTCAAAAAGTCTAGTATTGCTAACATCAAAAACTACTATATTTCAATTGACGTTTTTGAACTGTGGTGTTGGAGAAGACTCTTGAGAGTCCCTTGGACTGCAAGGAGATCCAACCAGTCCATTCTGAAGGAGATCAGCCCTGGGATTTCTTTGGAAGGAATGATGTTAAAGCTGAAACTCCAGTACTTTGACCACCTGATGTGAAGAGTTGACTCATTGGAAAAGACTCTGATGCTGGGAGGGATTGGGGGCAGGAGGAGAAGGAGACAACAGAGGAAGAGATGGCTGGGTGGCATCACTGACTCGGTGGACGTGAATCTGAGTGAATTCCGGGAGTTGGTGATGGACAGGGAGGCCTGGCGTGCTGCAATTCATGGGGTTGCAAAGAGTCGGACATGACTGAGTGACTGAACTGAACTGAACTTTGGATTAAGTAAATATTCAGAATTTTCATTATTATGATCTCATAAATATCATTCAAAGATAAGTCACACCATATACTATGATCATGTTTCCATTTTGCTACTACTTTATATTTTTCCTAGATTTAATATTTGCCTTTTCGTTTTCTTCATTCTGTTTTCTGTGTAACTATCACTAATTCATCTCTAAATCTTACCACATGACTTTAAAACTCTTCTCACCATGATCATATACATTGTATAATCTCTCAGTTTTATGTTCCAGAATGCTACTTTCTCCTTATCCATCCTGGATTGGCTGCTCTCTAAAGTGAGCCTTGAGCCTAGCGCCTAGGATTCTTTTTTTTTTTTTTTTTGGTGTCATGGAAGGATTCCTTTCACTTCTATCCTGTGTTGGAACACATGGATGTTGCACAGCCAGGAACAACACTCAGTCACACCACTGGACTGTTTAAATAGTAACCACCATCCCCCCTACACACCACCATCCTATGCATCTACCCCCTGCTGTTTGGTACTTAGGATTTTAGGAACCAGATGGTACATTCATTCTCAACAGGGGCAGTATTGCCTCAACAGCAGCAAAAATTGGAGGAAGGGGGAGGCTAAGCAAACTTACTCTTTAAAACATAAAACACACATCTAGTACATAGATATGTAGTTTATTTGTGGTATTTAAATTAAGGGGGCAAGTCTAAAAAGGCTTTTAGGAGATCAATAGTAAGAAAAAGATTGAGAAACATTGACCTAGTACAGCCTTGGTCACTGATGCCCCAGAATTTCAGGTACCCCATGTAGCCACCACTCTACACTTCTCCACCCTTCAAGTCTCTCGTGGGTGAGTTTGCATGATGAGTCCTTGGTAACATGTGGAACTGTTGCTGCAAGAGAGTCTGGAAAATACCGTTTTAGCTTTCTTGGGTCTGAAGCATAGGGAGGCTGTCAAAAAGGGAAGGGGAGGGGAGGTGTTGACTGCACCAATCAAGATGTGAGTGACATCTGCCAAAGTGAAACTGTGCAACTCAGTCTGGGACTTGAACTCACAGACTGTGACTCACACCCAGCCAAAACCCAGGGTGAGATTTGAACCAATGGTCTTTTAACTGAGATCATACATCTGGTCTCAGAACTTACTGAAGCTCAGGCACTTTATGTCTCATTGCAGAAAGAATTCAGTGAGAGAGAAAGTGATAAGAAGTGGACTTATTTAAACAGTAACATACTCCACGAAGGGGCTTGCATGACTCAATGAAGATGAGTCATGCCATGCAGGGCCACGCAAGGCCCATGGGTCATAGTGGAGAGTTCTGACAATCCATGGTCCACTGGAGGAGAGAATGACAAATCAGTCCAGCATTTTTGCTGTGAAAACTCCATGAATAGTGTGAAAAGTCAAAAAGATGTGACACCAGAATATAAGCCCCCAGGTTGGAAGGTGTCCAATATGCTACTGGGCAAGAGCAGAGGGCAGTTACTAATAGCTCCAGAAAGAATGAATCGGTTGGGCCAAAGTGGAAATGGTGTTCAACTGTGGATGTATCTGGTGGTGAATGTAAAGTCTGATACTGTAAAGAACAATATTGTATAGGAACCTGAAATGTTAGGTCCATGAAATAAGGTAAATTAGATGTGGTCAAGCAGGAGATAGCAAGAATGAACATCAACGTCCTAGGAATCAGTGAATTAAAATGGATGGAATGGACAAATTTAATTCAGATGACCATTATTCTAGTATTGTGGGCAAGAATCCCTTAGAACAAATGGAGTAGCCCCCTCATAGTCAACAAAAGAGTCTGAAATGCAGTACTTAGGTGCAATCTCAAAAATGACAAAATGATCTCAGTTCTTTTCCAAGGCAACATATTCAAATAACAGTAATTCAAGTCTATGCCCCAACCACTAATGCCGAAGAAGCTGAAATTGAATGGTTGCATGAAGACCTACAAGACCTTGTAGAACACCAAATATATATATATATATATATATATATCCTTTTCATCATAGGCTGAAATGCAAAAGTAGGAAGTCAAGAGATACTTGGAGTAACAGGCAAATTTGGCCTTGGAATACAAAATGAAGCAGGGCAAAGGTTAACAGAGTTTTGTCAAGAGAATACATTGGTCATAGCAAACACCCTTTTCCAACAATACAGCAAGTGACTCTAAACATAGTCATCACCAGATGGTCAATACTGAAATCAGATTGATTATATTCTTTGCAGCCAAAGATGGAGAATCTGTATACAGCTAGCAAAAACAAGACATGAAGCTGACTGTGACGCAGATCATCAGCTCCTATTAAAAAATTCAGGCTTAAACTGAAGAAAGTAGGGGAAACTACTAGACCATTCAGGTATGACCTAAATCAAATCCCTCAGGATTATACAGGGGAGGTGATGAATAGATTCAAGGGATTAGATCTGGTAGACAAAATGCCTAAAGAACTATGCACAGAGGTTTGTAACACTGTGCAAGAGGTGGTGACGAAAACCATCCCAAAGATAATGAAATGCAAGAAGGCAAAGTGGTTGTCTGAGGATTCTTTACACATAGCTGAGGAAAGAAGAGAAGCTAAAAGCAATGGAGAAAGGGAAAGATATACACAACTGAATGCAGAGTTCCAGGAAACAGCAAGGAGAATTAAGGCCTTCTTTAATGAAAAGTGCCACAAGTAGAAGAAAACAACAGAATGGGAAAGAGTTGAGATCTCTTCAAGAAAACTGGAGATGCTGCGGGAACATTTCATGCAAGATAGGTGCAACAAAGGCAGAAACAGTAAGGACCTAACAAAGGCAGAAGAGATTAAAAAGGTGGCAAGAATACACAGAAGAACTATACAAAAAAGGTCTTAATGACCCTGATAATCACAATGGTGTGGTCACTCACCCAGAACCAGGCATCCAGGAGTCTGAAGTCAAGTGGACCTTAGGAAGCAAAACTACAAAGAAAGCTACTAGAGGTGTCAGAATTCCAGCTGAGCTGTTTAAAGTCCTGAAAGATGATGCTGTGAAAGTGCTAAACTCAATATGTCAGTGAATTTGGAAAACTCAGCAGTGACCATAGGACTGGAAAAGATCAATTTTCATTCCAATCACAAATAAGAGCAGTGCCAAAGAATGTACAAACTACTATAAAATTGCACTTATTTCACGTGCTAATTAGGTTATGCTCAAAATCCTTCAAGCTAGGCTTCAGCAGTACATGAGCCAAGAACTTCCAGATGTAAAAGTTGGATTTAGAAAAGGCAGAGAAACCAGAGATCATATTACCAACATCTGCTGGATCAGAGAGAAAGCCAAGGGAATTTCAGAAAAACATGTACTTCTGCTTTATTGACTACACTAAAGCCTTTGTTTTGTGGATCACAACAAACTGTAGAAAATTCTTAAAGAAGTGGGAGTGAGTACCAGACCACCTTTCCTGCCTCCTGGAAAACCTGTATGAAGGTCAAGAAGTAACAGAACTTTACATGGAACAATGGACTTGTTCAAAACTGGGAAAAGAATATGACAAGGTTGTATATTGTCACCCTATTTAACTTCTATGCAGAGTACATCATGTGAAATGAAGAGCTGGATGAGGCACAAGCTGAAATCGAGATTGCCAGGAGAAATATCAACAACCTCAGATATGCAGTGATACCATTCTAATGATGGAAAGTGAAGAGAAACTAAAGAACCTCTTAATGAGGGTGAGAGAGGAGAGTGAAAAAGCTAGCTTAAAACTCAACATTCAAAAAATGAAGATCATGGCATCTGGTCTCATCACTTCAGGCAAATGGATGGGGAAAAAGTAGCAGCAGTGACAGACTTAATTTTCTTGGGCTCCAAAATCATTGCAGTGACTGCAGCCATGAAACTAAGGTGCTTGCTCATTGGAAGGAAAACTATAACAAACCTAGATAGCATATTAAAAAGCAAAGACATCACTTTGCAGGCAAAGGTCCATGTAGTCAAAACTAGGGTTTTTCCAGCAGTCATATATGGATGTGAGAGTTGGACCATAAAGAAGGCTGAGTGCTGAAAAATTGATGCCTTTGAATTGTGGTGCTAAAGAAGACTCTTGAGCGTTCCTTCTACAGCAAGGAGATCAAGCCAGTCAATCCTGAAGGAAATCAACCCAGAATATTCAATGCAGGTCTTTTCTATTCATTCCAGGGTACTTTGTGGATCCTTTCATTCCAGAAACACATGATCCTCAATTCAGAGAAATTTTCATTTTTCCTTTGATATTTTTCTCCTCTTCATTATCTCTGCTGTCTTTACGAGATTCTCACTTGTAAAATACTGAACTTCTGAAGTGATCTTCAAATTTAATTTTTCCCTATTTCTAGCTCTTTGTCTTTTCTTATATTAATATAAGATTGTCTCAACTTTATCTTCTATTTCCTAATTGATTTTTTCCTTCAAATATTTTTCATTAAATCATTCACAAAAATTATGAAAATTCTTGTAACGAAGAACTATAACAAAATGAGATAATAGTGACATACATTTCATACATTAAAATAATTTCCTGTTAGAAGAAAGAGAATTTTAGGAATTCTGCCATCCAGTGGTTAGGACTCTGTGCTTTTACTACTGAGGGCCTGGGTTCCATGCCAAGGGCCTGGGTTTGATCCCTGATTGGGAACTAAGATCCCACAAGCTACACAGCATAGCAGAAAAAGAGAAGAAGAAAGGGAATTTGTGCAACAAAACAAAACAAGCACTCAGAACAAGCCCAGATATATGTGCAAAGACATACTCATCAACGAGCTGACTGTGTTATATTTTTTGCGTAATAACTAGATCCCCACTTATGAAATATGTGAGAACATTAAGAAATATGAGACTTACCTCATGCTTCTGTTTCACAAAACCAGCCCTAGACTCATAACATCTTTTTTTAAAATGTTAATTGGAGGCTAATTACTTTACAATATTGTGGTGGTTTTCGCCATACATTCACATGAATCAGCCATGACTGTACATGTGTTCCCCATCCTGACCCTCCCTCCCACCTCCCTCCCCATCCCATCCCTCAGGGTCATCCCAGTGCACCAGCCCTGAGCACTCTGTCTCATGCATCGAGCCTGGACTGGAGATCTATTTCACATATGATAATATGCATGTTTCAATGCTATTCTCTCAAATCATCCCACCCTCGCCTTCTCCCACAGAGTCCAAAAGTCTGTTCTTTACATCTGTGTCTCTTTTGCTGTATCATATATAGGGTCATCATTAAATGTTAACTGTTTCCAAAGTAAAAAAGCAGACTTAATTCTTTGAGCCTGCTGGGCAGGTTTTGCTGAAATAGTGGGTTTCAGTACACTTACCAGGAGAATCTGACTCAGCTTATGGTATTAAAATAGCATGGTCATCAAAAGAACATTAAATAAATATCACTAATATTTATTAAAGTATTGATTTTAACCATGTTGTTTGAACTGCATGCTCATTAAATCAGCCAAGTTTATACATCATAAGACATGACTATATCAAAGAATTATGAATTCACCCAATGATAGTTTCTAAACACTGACCCCAAATTCATATTTGTATACTTGCTAAGAATTATAGTTTATATAGAAAAGAAAAACACACATGCATCTTTATAATTTAAAATATCTCATCCTACACATAAGCAATACTCAGATTTGGTTCTGGACCATGTTAACTATTTCTGAGGTCATATTTATATCATCAAATCTGTCTTATAAGGATAATTATTACATGTATGAATTTTTAAAACTTATAGTAATATTTCTGATGCCAAAATTCCCCCTATTAGACATGAAATGATAAACCTATCTGATTAAAGATATTTGTCAAGATTGGGATCTAAACATTTTGCCAGGCAAACAATTTAGTGAAAAAAATTTTACCTTCAACTAAAATGCCGTCTCATAATAAGCCACTGAACTGCCCAGTTGAAATATATCTTGAGTTTCTACAGAAGATACACACTTCATTTAAAAGGGAAATGGTGGGTTATAAACTCACAAAGGTATTGAAAATCCATTAGTTATGGATGCTGAAGATGTGGGCAGTGGGTTATAACACAAATATAAACTTCACACAATATTAATTCTCCTTGATGGTATCACTGTAGAAGGTAAAATGCATCTTTGACCCTGGGCAGTGGTCTCATTTAATGGCTTGTGTGATGCATTTGATTCTCTATATACAAACCAAGCATTTACTCCCTAAGATATCATATTCACAAAGTCAAAAATTACACTTTTATTTACAGAAGTAACAATGACAGGCTGATGCCATCCAACCATCTCATCCTCTGTCACCCTATTCTCCTCTTGCTTTCAGTATTTCCCAGCATCAGGTTCTTTTCCAGTGAGTCAGCTCTTTGCAATCAGGTGGCCAAAGTATTGAAGTTTCAGCTTCAGCATTAGTCCTTGCAATGAATATTCAGGATTTACTGAATATTTAGGATTTACTGGTTTGATCTCCTTGCTCTCCAACAGGCTCTCAAGAGTTTGCTGCTAACAAGATTGAAATTCTGAACAATATTATCACTCGTGGCCATTTTGATGTCTGTAAAAGCTTATGGCATAAGATAAAATTCTCTTCAATCTTTAAAAAGTAGCAATGCAAACAACAACATCAATCATGGAATGTTCTCCACTATCCCCAGTGTAAGTTAAATTAACCAATATAAAGCATAAACACAGTGATGTGGTAGAGGAAAACTAGGTCTCAGGGGTGACACATATTATGCAAAAGAAGACTATTCCTTCTGCTGCTGCTGCTAAGTCACTTCAGTCGTGTCCGACTCTGTGCGACGCCATAGATGGCAGCCCACCAGGCTCCCCTGTCCCTGGGATTCTCCAGGCAAGAACCTGGAGTGGGTTGCCATTTCCTTCTCCAATGCATGAAAGTGAAAAGTGAAAGTGAAGTCGCTCAGTCATGTCTGACTCAGCGACCCCATGGACTGCAGCCTACCAGGTTCCTCTGTCCATGAGATTTTCTAGGCAAGAGTACTGGAGTGGGGTGCCATTGCCTTCTCAGGTCATAGCTATTTTAATTGACTACACACTTTGCCATCTGGAGAATTAAGTAAATCTGATCCAGTCTGAATGGATAAGCAAAATTAGCATTAGTGATCCCAGTATAAAAATTTTAGAAACTCCACTTATGTCTTTAAAACATCCACAGATGACAAGATCAAGGTGAATCCAGCTCACTGATAGAGTTTTTTGAGAACAATTAAAAATTCATAAGTGCATCAAATTAACATTTCAGACAGTAAAGCGTCTGCCCGCAATGCAGGAGACCAGGGTTCGATTCCTGGGTTGGGAAGATCCCCTGGAGAAGGAGATGGCAATCCACTCCAGCACTCTTGCCTGAAAAATCCCATGAACGTAGGAGCCTGATAGGCTACAGTCCATGGGGTCGCAAAGAGTCGGTCACGACTGAGCAACTTCACTTTCACTTAAGTATTAATTGTGCGTGTGTGAGTTCAGTTACTAAGTCGTGTCCGACCCTTTGCCACCCCATGGACTGTAGCCTGCCAGGCTCCTCTGTCCATGGGATATTGCAAAATTTGCATTTACCCAGAAAATATTTGTGTTTACTGAAGCTGCTACTGCTAAGTTGCTTCAGTTGTGTTCGACTCTGTGCAACCCCATAGACGGCAGTCTACCAGGCTCCCCCATCCCTGGGATTCTCTAGGCAAGAATACTGGAGTGGGTTGCCATTTCCTTCTCCAATGCATGAAAGTGAAAACTGAAAGTGAAGTTGCTCAGTCGTGTCCGACTCTAAAGAGATATAGAAATATACCTAACAGTCTTTCCGTGAACTGCAAACCTCCTTAACTATACGTTGAATCTCAGTGCACTCACCACCTTTAGCTCTCATACACTTATAGGAGCTTTGATGATTGGAAAGTATGATGCTTAGTTAATAACTTTTTATTAGCTAAAATTTTGTTTGTAGATACAAATGAAACTTAGAGTATATTTTCTTATTTTATCAATGGATCAAATTTTTTTGAAAAGAGATGAGACTTTTTAAAATTCTAATATTGGGAATTCCCTGGTGGTGCAGTGGTGAGGACTTGGCGCTTCCACAGCCCTGGGCCCAGCTGGGTTCAGTCCCTGGTTGGGGATCTAAGATCCCACAAGCCATGTGACATGGTCCAAAAGATTAAAAAATAAAATAATAATAAAATCTTAGTATGATGGTAGATTAGATGGATATGAAACAGACAAAGGTCAAATTAAAAGAGAGCACATTTCAACCAGTGAAATAGAGAGACTCCTTTTATGTCCATCATTTTAAACTTTCAGTAACAAAATAGTATTCAAATGAGCTTCAACCTGAAAACTGAGCAACTGTTAGCACTGGGAGGAAGGGAGACATACTAAAACTCTTCTTTTGGGTTTTTGCTCAAAATCATTGGTAAATAATAAAGTCAGAAAGGAAGAATTAGTAAGTGAACATCAAACTGCCAAGGACCTCCACCGTGTTTAATCCCCACAGCCACGTATCTCACACACATGTTTCATTAGCCACAGGAGAGTGTGGGAAGAGTGTGGATAAATCACTATAAAACCAATTCAACTGCTGAAAAAAGACAACTCAAGTGCATGGGGTGAGGAGAGTCAGCTTTTTCAGTCCGCATTTATCCCAGTATTCGTGGTAAAGAGAAAACGTCACCAAAATGAGACGAAGAGAAGGATCTGTGTGTGGTTCAACAGACTTACTCAAAATGCCACTTCTAAGATTTTTGGACTGCCGAAGTTGTTGAACTCTTTTCCTAGCTCCAGCCTGATACGCTATTAAGCATTTTTTTCTTCACTCTTTTCTCTTATATACCTGCTATGTGTTAGTTGCTCAGACATGTCTGACTCTGCGACCCTGTGGACTGTAGCACACCAGGCTCTCCGTCCATGGAATTCTCCAGGTAAGAATACTGGAGTGGGCTGCCATTCCCTTCTCCATAAGCATTTTTTTAATAGAGAAGCTCATATTCTAATTTCACCCCCCTTTTTTTATACAATATTTCTAGAATATTAAATTGCTTCCATGTAGCCAGATATTTAACCACTAGAGAAGAAGCCTCCTATAGCCCTCTAACTGAACAAATAGAGAAACTGAAGCACAGAGTCATGTATTCATTTGTCCAAGTTCACAGAGCAACTGAGTGGCAGAGCAAGGACTTCATGCCAAGTCTTCCCACCTAGGGCTCTTTCCAGACTCTGCAGAGCCTTCTCTGTGCCAGCATTAGATGGGGGCCATGCAAGGGTCACAAAGACCATACCAAGGACAGAATATGCAATTGAGAAGATGGAGGGTCAGCCTTCCCCACCCAACACAACCAAATAACAAGTCTGCACGTGATAAATAAAAAACCAAAAACAAAAGAGTAAAGTGCTATACACATTCAGAGAAGGGAAGCAGTATTGGTTGGAGGACTGAAAAATACTTTCATGAAGTATACCTTAGAACACTACAAGTTTTTCTAACTTGTTCTAACTTGTTATCTGAAAATAGTTTATCCTTAAAATAGTCACAAAAATAAAAATAGTTCAAGAAACCCTTGTATACCCGTCATCCAGATTCAGAGCCACGTACTGTTAACATTTACCCCATTTGCTTTATTGTTTGCTCTATGTATTTATTCCTTCACACATTCATTTATTCTTCACTCATTGAGAATCTAGAAAGGTTCCAAGGGAGATACACGGGAATGATTTTTTTAAGGGTTCCATCCCTGGGTCAGGAAAATCCCCTGGACTAGGAAATGGCAATCCACTTCAGTGTTCCTGCCTAGGAAATTTCATGGACTGAGGAGCCAGGCAGGCTACAGTCCATGGGGTTGCAAAGAGGCGGACAGGACCTAGCCACTGAGCACACAGACACATTCATAAATAAAGTTTTGAAAATTGAAGAATGGGGGCAGAGGTGGGAGCTGTAGATGGGGATTTGATTATTATTATTTTTGATTCCTTTAAACATTGTTACCCATTCTCATTAACGGCAGAACAACCAGCAACAATAAAGACAGATTAGCATTTCAACATAAAGAAACAAAATGTTGATTAAAACAGCAAAGCACAAAAACATTTTTCCTAAAATTCATTTCTTTATTTCAGTTCAGTTTGGTTCAGTTCAGTCGCTCAATCATGTCCGACTCTTTGAGACCCCATGGACTGCAGCATGCCAGGCCTCCCTGTCCATTACCAACTCCCGGAGTTCACTCAAACTCATGTCCATTGAGTCAGTGATACCATCCAACCATCTCATCCTCTGTCATCCCTTTCTCCTTCTGCCTTCAATCTTTCCCAGCATCAGGGTCTTTTGAAATGAGTCAGCTCTTCGCATGAGGTGGACAAAGTATTGGAGTTTTAGCTTCAACATCAGTCCTTCCAATGAACAGCCAGGACTGATCTCCTTTAGGATGGACTGGTTGGATCTCCTTGCAGTCCAAGGGACTCTCAAGAGTCTTCTCCAACACCACAGTTCAAAAGCATCAATTCATCGGCACTCAGCTTTCTTTATAGTCCAACTCTCACATCCGTACATGACCACTAGAAAAACCATAGCCTTGACTAGACGGACCTTTGTTGGCAAAGTAATGTCTCTGCTTTTGAATGTGCTATCTAGGTTGGTCATAACTTTCCTTCCAAGGAGTAAGTGTCTTTTAATCTCATGGCTGCAATCACCATCTGCAATGATTTTGGAGCCCAAAAAAATAAAGTAAAAAAAAAAATAAACTGTTTCCACTGTTTTCGCATCTATTTCCCATGAAGTGATGGGACCAGATGCCATGATCTTAGTTTTCTAAATGTTGAGCTTTATGCCAACTTTTACATTCTCCTCTTTCACTTTCATTAAGAGGCTCTTTAGTTCTCCTTCACTTTCTACTATAAAGGTGGTTGTCATCTGCATATCTGAGCTTATCGATATTTCTCCCGGCAATCTTATTCCAGCTTGTGCTTCTTCCAGCCCAGGGTTTCTCATTATGTACTCTGAATGTAAGTTAAATAAGCAGGGTGACAATATACAGCCTTGACGTACTCCTTTTCCTATTTGGAACCAGTCTGTTGTTCCATGTCCAGTTTTAACTGTTGCTTCCTGACCTGCATATAGGTTTCTCAAGAGGCAGGTCAGGTGGTCTGGTATTCCCATCTCTTTCAGAATTTTCCACAGTTTACTGTGATCCACACAGTCAAAGGCTTTGGCATAGTAAATAAAGCAGAGATAGATGTTTTTCTGGAACTCTCTTGCTTTTTTGATGATCCAGAAGATGTTGGCCTTTGATCTCTGGTTCCTCTGCCTTTTCTAAAACCAGCTTGAACATCTGAAAGTTCATGGTTCACATATTGCTGAAGCCTGGCTTGGAGAATTTTGAGCATTACTTTACTAGCATGTGAAATGAGTACAATTGTGCAGTAGTTTAAACACTCTTTGGCATTGCCTTTCTTTGGAATTGGAATGAAAACTGACCTTTTCCAGTCCTGTGGCCACTGCTGAGTTTTCCACATTTGCTGACAAATTGAGTGCAGCACTTTCACAGCATCATCTTTCAGGATTTGAAATAGTTCAACTGGAATTCCATCACCTCCACTAGCTTTGTTCATACTGATGCTTCCTAAGGCCCACTTGACTTCACATTCCAGGATGTCTGGCTCTAGGTGAGTGATCACACCATTGTGATTATCTGAGTCGTGAAGCTCCTTTTTGTACAATTCTTCTGTGTGTTCTTGGCAATCCACTCCCATATTATTACCTGGAAAATCCCATGGACAGAGGAGCCTGGTAAGCTACAGTCTATGGGGTCGGACAGGACTAAGTGACTTCACTTTCACTTTCACTTTCTGTGTGTACTTGCCACCTCTTCTTAATATCTTCTCCTTCTGTTAGGTCCCTACCATTTCTGTCCTTTATTGAACCCATCTCTGCATGAAATGTTTCCTTGGTATCTCTAATTTTCTTGAAGAGATCCTAGTCTTTCCCATTCTGTTGTTTTCCTGTATTTCTTTGCATTGATCACTGAGGAAGGCTTTCTTATCTCTCCTTGCTATTCTTTGGAACTCTGCATTCAAATAGGTATATCTCTCCTTTTCTCCTTTGCTTTTTGCTTCTCTTCTTTTCACAGCTATTTCAGTTCAGTTCATTTCAGTTGCTCAGTCGTGTCTGACTCTTTGCGACCCCATGAATCGCAGCTATTTATAAGGCCTCAAATCCTGTGCTATAGACCAGGGACAGGAATCTGAAATAGAGATAGTTTCTTCCCTTTAGAGGGCTTCCCTGATAGCTCAGTTGATAAAGAATATCCCTGCAATGCAGGAGACCCTGGTTTGATTCCTAGGTCAGGAAGATCTGCTGAAGAAGGGACAGGGTACTCCAGTATTCTTGGGCTTCCCTGGTGGCTCTGCTGGTAAACAATCCGCTTGCAGTGCGAGAGACCTGGGTTCAATCCCTGGGTTGGGAAGATCCCTGGAGAAGGGAAAGGCTACCCACTCCAGTATTCTGGCCTAGATAATTCCATGGACTATACATCCCATGGGGTTGCAAAGAGTTGGACGAGACTGAGTGACTTTCTCTTTCACTTTTACTGCCTGTCCTTTAGGAGCTCACAGTGGGAGAGACAGACAGGCTAATGGATCCTTATAATATGAAGCACAGTACACAGATATGTCCAGCAGCATTGGGATGCTATTCAGCAAAGATACAGGAAGATAACTTTGAATAGAAACATTATAGACTCAGTGATCTTTTAAATCCTATAAAAATTTTTCTGGTAACAGAATATATGTGTAGAGTCTATTGTACATATTCTGTTTATCTTGGTTTTATTTTTATTTTTAACCTTTTTATCTTGGAGATTCTCAAACATACACAGAAGTAGAGAGAATAATATGAGGAATACCCATCATTCAACTTCAGTAATTTTCAACATGAACCAAATCTTTCATTTATGCATTCTACTCCCCTGTCCCCACATAGATATTAAAGCAAATCCCGATGTTAATTCATAAATACTTCAATTTGTAGCTCTAAAACATGTAAACCTAAAAATATTAAGAATAGAACCTTAATAGTATCTAATATCAGCCAGTGTTCAAATTTCCTTGGCTGTCCTATAAAAGTCTTTTGGCCATTTTCTTTGTTTGAATCAAAAGACAGTCAGGTTCTTGTGTTACATTTGATTAGTATCTCTTAGATCTCTTTCTCTCTCCCCACCCCTCTCCCGCCATTTTTTTTTTATTTTACTACCCCGAGTCTTAGTTGTGGCATACAGACTCTTCACTGGGATCCAGTTCCCTGACCAGGGGTCAACCCAGGCCCCTTGCATTGGGAGCATGGAGTTTCAGCCACCATACCACCAGGGAAGTCCCTCTTAGATCTCTCTTACTGGGTAAGATGCTCCTCTCTTTTCTGATTTCTCTTGTTGTTGCTGAAGAAACCAGATCATCCATTCAGTATCTGAATTTGGCTGTGTCCCTGTGGTGTGATTTAACATATTCGTTACCCTCAGGCGTTCCTTTCAGCTAGTTGTTTGATCTAGAGCCTTAATCAGATGCAGGTTTGATTCTTTGGGAAAGAATCTTTCATAGGTGGCAATATGTAATTCCAAGTGCATTCCACAAGGAGATATAGTATGTGGATGTTTATTTTTTGGTGATGTTAAAGTGGGTTCAGGTGTTAACAGCCTGATCCTTCCTTTACAATGTTCCCTCATCAGCCTTTGAATTAATGGTTTTATTTATTTATTGTTTTAATTCATTTATTTTTTTGGCCATGCTCCAAGGCTTGTGGGATCTTAGTCCCCCAACCAGGGCTCGAACCTAGGACTTGGCAGTGAAAGCTCTGAGTCCTAACCACCAGACCACCAAGGAACTCCCAGGATTAATGGTTTTATTAGCTATGATTTATTTTCAATTCTTTGCTTTGATAAATTGGTGACATCGTATCTTTCATATTCCCCAACTAGAAGCTAAATTTTGCCCAGAAATATTTACATATACGTGACATAGTATAGTAGAAGAGTGGAGACTTTATTTAGTATCCAGCTGACTAATCTGCAGTGGGGCTTCCCTGGTGGTTCAGACGGTAAAGAATCTACCTGGAATGCGAAAGACCTGGATTGGATCCCTGGGTCAGGATGATCCCATGGAGAAGGGGATGGCAACACACTCCAGTATTCTTGCCTGGAGAATCCTATGGACAGAGGAGCCTAGCAGGATACAGTCCATGGGGTGGCAAAAAGTCAGACACGACTGAGTGACTGACACTTTTACTTTAAATCTCCAATAAGTCACTCTTGGGTCTCACTTTCCTCATCAGTAAAAGGAGGAAGTTGCTACATGCTTTCTCACTTATCTCTGAAATTGTGTGGCTATAATTTTCCCAGATTGTCATGGGAATGATACTAGCTCCAGAAACAACACTGGTCTTTGCCTGTATATACACAAGCTTCTCCTGCCTTCGCAGCTAAACAGCTTTCAAGGGTAAGTACCCTGGAGTGAAAAGTTTTGTTGTTCCTATTGACCCATGAAGAAAATTTTGGTACTAAGCTGCTGAGGCTGCAGTAATTGTCCTGCAAGTTCTGAGAAGTAAAACCAGTAATACCACCTTCAGCTCGCAGGTAGAACAGATCTTTCAGTTAATCAAGCTTTTGGGGTTTTGTTTGTTGCTGTTGTTGTTTGATGGTATTTGACATTTAAGCCATTTAGGTATCTTAGAGATTAAAAAAAAAACAGTCTTGAGGGTACTCAGTGAGGGAGAAATTTATTTCCTAATTCTGATTTTTGCATAATAGCAATTATGGTGTTATTACCATCTTTAGGTGCCTAAACTTTTCTTTTTTTTTTTTTAATTTATCTTTTAATTGGAGGAAAATTGCCTTCCAATGTTGTGTTGGTTTCAACAGTGCAAATCAGCCATAATTATACATATATCACTTTCCTCTTGAGCCTGTCTCCCTTCCCATTTCCTTCACCCCTAAGGTCATCACAGAGCACCAGGCTGGGCTCTTTGTGTTATCTAACAGCTTCTCACCAGCTACTATTTCTACACATGGTAGTATATATAAGTCAACGCTGCTTTCTCCATTCATCCCTCTCTCTCTTTCCCTTGCAGTGACCCCAAGTTCACTCTCTACATCTGCGTCTCCATTCCTTCCCTGCAAATAGATTCATTAAAGCCATTTTTCTAGATTCCGTATATACATATATATGTGTTTCACATATATATGAATTTTTCTAGATTCCATATATATTTCATAATTATGTGTTAATATATAATTGTTTTTCTCTTTCTGACTTACTTCATTCTGTATAACAGGCTCTAGGTTCATCCACCTCACTAGAGCTAACTCAAGTTTGTTCTCTTTTACAGCTGAGCAATATTCCACTGTATGTATGTATCACATCGTCTTTATCCATTCAGCTATAGATGGACATCTAGGTTGCTTCCATGTCCCGGCTATTGTAAATAGTGCTGCAATGGACATTGGGGTGTGTGTGTCCTTTAGATTTGTAAAAGTATAAATAAAGGATTTTACTTGTCTTATATGCATATGATTTGCAATGTACATATATTTACAGGCTTCCCTGGTGACTGAGATGGTAAACATATTGCCTGCCATGCGGGAGACCCGGGTTCAATCCCTGGAAAAGGGAATGGCAACCTGGTCCAGTATTCTTGCCTGGAGAAGTCTATGGACAGAGGAGCCTGGGGAGCCACAGTCCAGGGGGTCGCAAACAGCTGGACATGACTAACACACATACACACATATATTTACTATATGTATGAGATAACAGTACACTCAGGTGAGTAATTGAATATGCACACAGAAAAGAGAAAAAAATAAATCATGGTTTTCAGTTAAAAGGAAAAGCAAGTAACTGTTGAAAAAGCCATAGGAAAGGGAGCCAGATTTCTCTGAAGGAAAGTCCATGTTTTTTAAGTGATCACAAAAATACTCATCTCTGTTGCATATGATTCATGATAAACCAGATGAACAGCCTACCCACATGTTATGAACCAGATTGCCCTCCAGTGTGGAAAAAAGTGTCCCAGTGAGACCAGCAGCAAAATCCTCTGTTTCATTTTGCAATTCTAAATTCCCTGAAAAGATGTTAAGTTTAAAACTCTGAGGTGGAGACTTTTCTTTTTACTATCTAGAAGGCAGAAGATATTTCATATTATTTCATATTAATTCTGATCATCATAAGCAAAATGAGAAGGTTAAAGTAGAAGTATGAGGCGCAGAGGAGGAAAGATCTGGATTCGTTTGTGAATTTTGTCAGACCTAAATATTTTTTGGAGAATGCTTTTTGCTATATTACATAAGTTATCCTTTTGAAATGTTTATAATTAACATATATTAAAGAAAGAAAAGCAGCACGGAGTTGAAATTTGTTGTTGTTCAGTTGCTAAGTCATGTCCGACTCTCCATGACCCCATGGACTGCAGCACGCCAGGCTTCCCTGTCCTTCACTATCTCCTGGAGTTTGCTCAAAATTCATATCCATTGAATCAGCAATGCTATCCAACCATCTCACCCTCTGTCACCCTCTTCTCCTCCTGCCCTCAATCTTTCCCAGTATCAGGGTCTTTTCCAATGAGTCGGCTCTTCGCATCAGGTGGCCAAAGTACTGCAGAAATTTATCTTCCCTTTAATCTAGCAAAATATGCCTTCAGCCAACATACACATCTTTTCCTCTGCTGTTTGCTCAGAAGGAAGAATATTTGCTGAAAACATCCTTGATGAAGGCTTTCAGTGTGAAAAGGATTTCAGTTGATGCTATGAAGAGAGACGAGAAAAACAGAACTTTTAAAACTGGGCTGCAAAACTCTTGTTTCCATTTTGAATGACAGAAGCTCTGGGGCAATCCCTGAAATGAGAGATGATGGCATGACACTTGACAAACTGTTCTGCTGGGGAGCTGTGGCCCTCGGTGACATTGTGATGTGGAGAGGACCTGCCGGCTCTTTGAAGCACCTTGGAAGAGAAGGTTCGGGACCAGCTCTAAAACACTGACTGGACTCTTGGTACTGAATCCAAAGATTCAGAATAATATCTCTAAGTGAAATGGAAGTCACTAGTCATGTCTGACACTTTCTGGCCCCATGGACTATACAGTCCATGGAATTCTCCAGGCAAGAATACTGAAGTGGGTAGCCTTTCCCTTCTCCTGGGGATCTTCCCAACTCAGGTATTGAACCGAGGTCTCCCTCATTACAGGCAGAGTCTTTACCAGCTGAGCCACAAGGGAAGCCCAACAATACTGGAGTGGGCAGTTTATCCCTTCTCCAGCGAATCTTCCAGACCCAGAAACCAAATCAGGGTCTCCTGCATCGAAGGCGGATAATAACTCTAAGAAGGTATCCCATTTTTTTAGGGCACAAAGGAAGGAAAATGAATTCGTTTACATGAATTTATATTTAAATTCATCCATTCCGGTCCATCTTAGTCCACTGATTCCTAGAATGTCGATGTTCACTCTTGTCATCTCTTGTTTGACCACTTCCAATTTGCCCTGATTCATGGACCTAACATTCCAGGTGCCTATGCAATGTTGCTCTTTACAGATTCAATTAAACCTGAATTTAACTCAGATGACCATTATATCTACTACTGCGGGCAGGAAGCCCTTAGAAGAAGTGGAGTAGCCATCATAGGCAACAAAAGAGTCTGAAATGTAGTACTTGGATGCAATCTCAAAAATGACAGAATGATTTCTGTTCATTTCCAAGGCAAACCATTCAATATCACAGTAATCCAAGTCTATGCCCCGACCAGTAACGCTGAAGAAGCTGAAGTTGAACAGTTCTATGAAGACCTGCAAGACCTTTTAGAACTAACACCCAAAAAAGATGTCCTTTTCATTGTAGGGGACTGGAATGCAAAAGTAGGAAGTCAAGAAACACCTGGAGTAATAGGCAAATTTGGCCTTGGCGTACAGGGCAAAGGCTAATAGAGTTCTGCCAAGAGAACGCACTGGTCATAGCAAACACCCTCTTCCAACAACATAAGAGAAGACTCTACACACGGACATCACCAGATGATGGACATCACCACATGGATGTCACCAGATGGAGTGGGTAGCCTATCCCTTCTCCAGCGATCTTCTCGACCTAGGAATCGAACCAGGGTCTCCTGCATTGCAGGCATACTCTTTATCAAATGAGTTATCAGGGAAGCCCTCTAAAAGCAAGAAGCTATCTCTATTTCAGATTCCAGTCCCTGGTCTTTAGCACAGGATTTGAGGCCTTACAAATAGCTGTGAAAATAAGGGAAGCAAAAAGCAAAGGAGAAAAGAAGAGATATACGCATTTGAATGCAGAGTTCCAAAGAATAGCGAGGAGAGATAAGAAAGACTTCTCAGTGATCCATGCAAAGAAATAGAGGAAAACAACAGAATGGGAAAGACTAGAAATCTCTTCAATAAAATTAGAGATACCAAGGGAACATTTCATGCAAAGATGGGCTCAATAAAGGACAGAAATGGTAGGGACCTAACAGAAGCAGAAGATATTAAGAAGAGGTGGCAAGAATACACAGAAGAACTGTACAAAAAAGATCTTCATGACCCAGATAATCACAATGGTGTGATCATTCACCTAGAGCCAGACATCCTGGAATGTGAAGTCAAGTGGGCCTTAGGAAGCATCAGTATGAACAAAGCTAGTGGAGGTGATGGAATTCCAGTTGAACTATTTCAAATCCTGAACGATGATGCTGTGAAAGTGCTGTACTCAATATGCCAGCAAATTTGGAAAACTCAGCAGTGGCCACAGGACTGGAAAAGGTCAGTTTTTACTCCAATCCCAAAGAAAGGCAATGCCAAAGAATGCTCAAACTACCACACAATTGCACTTATCTCACACGCTAGTAAAGTAATGCTCAAAATTCTCCAAGCCAGGCTTCAGCAATATGTGAACCATGAATTTCCAGATGTTTAAGCTGGTTTTAGAAAAGGTAGAGGAACCAGAGATCAAATGGCCAACATCTGCTGGATCATCAAAAAAGCAAGAGAGTTCCAGAAAAACATCTATTTCTGCTTTATTGACTATGCCAAAGCCTTTGACTGTGTGGATCACAATAAACTGTAGAAAATTCTGAAAGAGATGGGAATACCAGACCACCTGACCTGCCTCTTGAGAAACCTATATGCAGGTCAGGAAGTAACAGTTAAAACTGGACATGGAACAACAGACTGGTTCCAAATAGGAAAAGGAGTATGTCAAGGCTGTATATTGTCACCCTGCTTATTTAACTTCTATGCAGAGTATATCATGAGAAACCCTGGGCTGGAGGAAGCACAAGCTGAAATCAAGATTGCCGAGAGAAATATCAAGAACCTCAAATATGCAGATAACACCACCCTTATGATAGAAAGTGAAGAAGAACTAAAGAGCCTCTTGACGAAAGTGAAAGAGGAGAATGAAAAAGTTGGCTTAAAGCTCAACATTCAGAAAATGAAGATCATGGCATCTGGTCCCATCACTTCATGGCAAATAGCTGGGGAAACAGTAGAAACAGTACCTGATTTTATTTTCTTGCACTCCCAAATCACTGCAGATGGTGACTGCAGCCATGAAATTAAAAGACACTTACTCCTTGGAAGGAAAGTTATGACCAACCTAGACAGCATATTAAAAAGCAGAGACATTACTTTGCCAACAAATGTCCGTCTAGTTAAGGCTGTGGTTTTTCCTGTGGTCATGTATGGATGTGAGAGTTGGACTGTGAAGAAAGCTGAGTGCAGAAGAATTGATGTTTTTGAACTCTGGTTCAAAAGAGAATCCCTTGGACTGCAAGGAGATCCAACCAGTCCATTCTGAAGGAGATCAGTCTTGGCTGTTCATTGGAAGGACTGATGTTGAAGCTGAAACTCCATTACTTTGGCCACCTGATGCGAAGAGCTGACTCATTAGAAAAGACCTTGATGCTGGGAAAGATTGAGGGCAGGAGGAGAAGGGGATGACAGAGGCTGAAATGGTTGGATGACATCACCGACTCTATGGACATGGGTTTTGGTGAACTCCAGGAGTTGTTAAGGGACAGGGAGGCCTGGCATGCTGCAGTTCATGGGTTGCAAAGAGTTGAAAACAATTGAGCAACTGAACTGAATTGATATTTAAATTCTGTCCTCTGTTAAGGAAAAGCCAGAGCTGGATACTAGTTAAAACAATAACAGATTTTATTCAAGACCAGTGCAATAGAGAGAAAAAGACTTCAGTCCAGAACGGTGCTTAAGTCTCAGTATACTACATAGGTAAGTGGGAATTCACAGTGAAGGAGCAGGGCAGGGGTCAGTGGGTGGAAAATTGCTGAGAAAACACCAGGATCAAGGGGGATTCTGGCTGAATTGATCTAGCATGATTCTTGCTGGAGGCAGGCCAGGGGATCAGACTTCTCAGGTGGGTAGTGAAGGATGAGAAACCTGATTATATAACTGTGGTGATCAGATATGGAGGATGGGGGTGCTTTCTAAACTGACCTAGCTGCATTCTTGCTAAGATTGGGTAATTCAGACAGAAGTTGAAAAGTGGGACTTGTTTGTAAAGTTCAGGGGAGCATGAATAGAGTTTGGTCAAGGAGAGAATCTTTGTACCTTTTCCAAGATGGATTTGATGCAGAGTACCATAAAAATGATGACCCTGGCAGTCCAGGGGTAAAGAATCTGCCTGCCAATGCAGTAGACACGGGTTTGATCCCTGGGTTTGGAAGATTCTCTGGAGAAGGAAATGGCAAGCCACACCAGTATTCTTGCCTGGGAAATCCCATGGGCCAAGGAGCCTGGAGGGCTACAGGCTTAGCGACTAAACAACAACAACCAACCATAAAAATAATGACTGTAATAAAAATCATTTATGTAACAACAAAAATAAAGTGACCAAGAATTAGTGAGGGAAGTTAAGAAAAAAACTATAAGAGATATCTTGGGCTGAGAATCTACTGCAAATAAGGACAAACCCAGCTCTGAATTTCTTAAGGAAGAAAGCAGGGAGGGAAACACAGCGTGTTTTTATTGCCTGACAAAGTGAAACATTCCAGTTCATCATGAAACAAGCATTTTCTGGCTCTCGCATCTGAGCCAAACTTTTCCAGTTGGTAGATAGCATAAATTGCTCTGGACAATGTCCTCTCAGTAGGCTCACAAAATAGGCACAGAAGTTCTACTTAGGGCTGTTTCTTGTGTGGCCTTTTGATAAAAGCTGTGGCATAATGTGAAGTTTTCTTCTATGACTTAGGTGCCAAGGGGATTCAAGATGACTCCACGCTTTCTAGAAATTTGATCTGATATGGGGAGAAAACTTACAGAACCTTGAGGAACAAGGCCCTTCCAAGTACCATTTGTCTCAGGTGGACTTTTGACAAGAACTTTGTGTGGGCAGTTCCTTACTTGCATATCGAATAAGTATCTGAAGGGTGTACCAGTGTTGCACACAGAAGGGAGATCAAAACGGTCGAGTTACCGGACGTGAGGTGCCCTTTTCGTGAACAGTGAGGAATCTGCATTGAAAATTTTTCAACGTGATGTATTTTAAAGAGATAACTGGTGATCAACATTGCTTTCTGCATAGTGGGAGTCACTCTGGCTTTACCTTGTTGACATGACTTCCACTTGATTGTCTCCCAGACAGAGATATAGAGGATATCCTCCACAAAGACTGCACAGTCCAAAAACTGTGGCCATGTGGATAGCCATTATCCACATGTGGCCACTTAAATTTAAGTTCATTAAAGTTATGTAATTCCCTAGAGTTCCAGTGGTTAGGACTCCATGCTTTCAATGCAAGAGGCAAGGATTCTATCCCTGGTCAGGGTTAAGTTCCCACCTGCCTCCCAGCTTGGCCAAAAAAAAAAAAAAAGTTACTTAAAAGTAAACAAAATTAAAGATTCAGCTCTATTATGAATCTCATTGCACTGGCCACATTTAAAGTCCTCTCTAGCCACAAGTGGCCAGTGGCTAGAAGACTAGACAGAGCAGAGAGAGAGAGGACAGTCTCACCATCATAGAAAATTCTATTGGACAGCACCGCTCCAAGCAATCAAATGTATGGGCTATTAATACAAGCAATAACATCTGTAAAGTCACAGCTAAAAGGATTAGTGGAACTGGTGACCATTGGAATAAACCAGAGACCCCAAAAGAAAGACTTCCTGTCTGAGGGAAAAACAAAAAAAGATTAAAACAGTAATTTATGTGTGGCTAGAGGAGGAGTCATGTGTATTAATCACAAGGACTGTGGCCATAAAATCAAGGTCTAGGAGAAGGACAGTCATCGAACCAAAATGAAACGTGACAGAAATGCCCAGAAGGGAGTGTTTGGAGGTAGAACTTTCTAATTATGGCATAAAGAAGTGTTCTGTGATCCAGTCACTTCAGAAAGTGTGGACCTAAGATGTCCAGAGGATTTCTTCATTTTCAGAACTCCTCTGAGTCTTCCACAGCTTGATAATCTCTGAGATGTATGCAGTGTTCCTCCTCCTTATTTGAACTTGGGGTCTTTGCAAAGTGAGTTATGTTCAGGACAACCCTCTTGAGGGTTAGCAAGGATGCAAAACTTGACCATGGTCACAGCTCTAGGAAGTTGTACAGCTAGGATGCAGAGTTTATCTTCAGAGCCTGAGCTCTTAGCATTGTATGTATTCAACTTTCTAGAGCCATATACTCTAACTTCCTTCCTACGATGGAGGTGTATTTTAACAAGCTGTTTTAACAGGGTCATTGCAGACGTAGTAAGAAAGGTGTGCCTGGGGAAACATAGCTGGGAAAAGCAACTGCTTTCTAAATGTGTGGGAGGGTTGGGAGCCTGCTTTATCAAGTTCCAACTTTCCTCCATGACTGTCTCCATTTGAAAGTCTGACACTTGAAACTTCACACTTCAAAACTCAGGCTCCCCGTCTTCCTCTTCACACAGTAGTAGGACACTCCTGGCCCTCCACTTTTACACTCTTCAATAAATCTTTATACAAACTCGATTGTTTGATAACACCTTCCAAACTGTCCAATCCATCTATCCTTTTCTTCTCAATTCTTTTGTCCTTAAGATCTCTAAAAATCTTTCTTCTAAACAAATTTATTCCAGTAAAACTGCAGTTCCAATATGAAATGTATTCTTATTCGGAGTACCAAATTTCACATTTTGGTTTCTGAATTACTGTTTGAGATAATTGGCTGGTTTTTAAACATGATATTTATTTTCAGTGTAAGTGGTATGCTTTTCTTGAGTGATCTACACTCAGACATATACACATTTTTATGTGTTTATAGATCAACTTCAGATATTATAACTGACTATCCTTTAGCATCTATGGAATAATGCTCTATTGTATAAGATATACTATTTGTGGATCAACTAATAAAAGCTTAGAAGTAAAAAAAAAAAAGTTTCTTCTTTGCCATTTCCACTTTATTAGGTCTGATTAGAAGTTCAGGGAACTCTCTGGCAAGCCAGTGGTTTGGGACCTCATGCTTTCACTGCCAAGGGTGAGGATTCAATCCCCGGTCAGGGAACTAAGATCCGGCAAGCTACACAGTGTAGGGAAAAAAAAAAAAGTGCCTCACTCTAGTCAAACATCAAATAAGAAGGCAAGTACATTTTATATGTTGACAGCAGGGACTTATTATTTCTAAGGACTAGTTTCTAGAAGCTACTTGTAGTCTTAATACTCCCTAGAGGAACATCTTATTATCAATTATATCAAAGTCAAAATCATCTATTTAGCATTTAGATAGATAAGTGTTAAGTGTGAGTCACTAAGTCGTGTCTGACTCTTTCTGACCCCAAGAATTGTACCCCACCAGACTCCTCTGTCCATGAAATTCTCCAGGCAAGAATACTGGAGTGGGTTGCCATTCCTTTCTCCCAGGGATCTTCCTAACTCAGGGATGAAACCCACGTCTCCTGCATTGCAGGCAGAATCTTTACCATCTAAGCCCCAAGTAGATAATGCCAAACAATTCTACTGAATAGATCAACTTGTTCACATGATCTTGAGGTTGTTGGTTGTCTTGTGAATAACTTAGCTAGACCTTACTAAATGCAGTTGAACTCAAAGTTGTATTTTTTACAGACTTGCTGCATTGCACAGGAAGTTGGCATTGATAATTTATTTATTTCTGAAAAAATCTCTTAGGCCTTTCATGCTTTAGAGAGTGAAATTTTGACCTCAGTTTCGTGACAGTCTGAACATCCAAAGAGATTAAGATACTAGTGATTTTTAAGTATGTGATGGGAAAATGGTAATAAAGTAGTTGTTTATTTCCCATGTTTATTGGAATATTCATTGTTTTAGATGTTTGGGATTCATCAGTAAATAAAACAAAGTCCTTGCTCTTAATTCAAGGAGAGACTGATATTAACAACTTGGAAAGGTACCTTTTATTTATGTATGTATTTATTTTTACTTTTTGGCTGCCACCACACACAGCATACAGAATCTTAGTTTCCCACCCAGGGTTGGAACCCATGCCCTCTGCAGTGGAAGAATGGAATTTTAACCACTGGACCACCAGAGAAGTCCCTGACTTTTAAGTAATAAAGACAAACATTAAAAAAATCCAGGAATTTTGTATCCAGTGGTGTGTTTGTGTTTAACAATTGACTCTGGAAAAATTAAAGAGATCTGACTTGTGCTGTTCACTGACATGGTGTAAATACTCCCACTATGGCCAATTTCAGCATCAAGGGATGTCACTGAATGCAGTTAGGAATACCTATGCAAACAAAGCTCTCAGGCACTGTGAGAGCCACCTCCAGGACACCATGGAATCCGAATCAACTCTGTTATCATCTAGATTTTCAGATGGCTCCAGAAAGAAAGTTATTTTAAAGAAAACTGGAGGGGAAAAAAGCAAAAAAAAAAAAAAAAAAAGACCCTAAAATATACAAAAATACTACATAAATAATGTTTATAAGGAATACCTCTTTACTCTTTTAACATTTGATATAAAGAATAAAAGTTCTATAAAGGCCTACCTAGATGGTATATTCAAAAGCAGAGACATTACTTTGCTGACTAAGGTCCATCTAGTCAAGGCTATGGTTTTTCCTGTAGTCATGTATGGATGTGAGAGTTGGACTGTGAAGAAGGCAGAGTGCCGAAGAATTCATGCTTTTGAACTGTGGTGTTGGAGAAGATTCTTGAGAGTCCCTTGGACTGCAAGGAGATCCAACCAGTCCATTCTGAAGGAGATCAACCCTGGGTGTTCTTTGGAAGGAATAATGCTAAAGCTGAAACTCCAGTACTTTGGCCACCTCATGTGAAGAGTTGACTCATTGGAAAAGACCCTGATGCTGGGAGGGATTGGGGGCAGGAGGAGAAGGGGACGACAGAGGATGAGATGGCTGGATGCCATCACTGACTCAATGGACGTGAGTCTGAGTGAACTCCGGGAGTTGGTGATGGACAGGGAGGCCTGGCGTGCTGCAATTCATGGGGTCTCAAAAAGTTGGACACGACTGAGCGACTGAACTGAACTGATAAAGGCTCTGTTCATGTACAGTTTAAACCTTTAAAACTGAGAAAAAAAGTTTTCAAGCACCTTTTCGATCTGAAACCCTTCTACTCATTCCTAGCTAAATTGTGTAATTAATCACAAAATTTTAGTGACAATTTTTCATCAGTGAATAATAATGACCATTTATTGAGTCCCTGGTATATGGGCTAGGTATTTTAATGTGTTTTCTGGATAGTAAGTCTGCAAAGTAGTATTATCCCACTTTAATGATAAAGAAACTGAGATTCCAAGACATCAGTTCAGGTCAGTTCAGTTCAGTCGCTCAGTCATGTCCGACTCTTTGCGACACCATGAATCACAGCACACCAGGCCTCCCTGTCCATCACCAACTCCCAGAGTTCACTCAGACTCACATCCATCGAGTCAATGATGGCATCCAGCCATCTCATCCTCTGTCATCCCCTTCTCTTCCTGCCCCCAATCCCTCCCAGCATCAGAGTCTTCTCCAATGAGGCAACTCTTCGCATCAGGTGGCCAAAGTAATGGAGTTTCAGCTTTAGCATCATCCCTTCCAAAGAAATCCTAGGGCTGATCTCCTTCAGAATGGACTGGTTGGATCTCCTTGCAGTCCAAGGGACTCTCAAGAGTCTTCTCCACCACCACAGTTCAAAAGCATCAATTCTTCGGCACTCAGCCTTCTTCACAGTCCAACTCTCATATCCATACATGACCATTGGAAAAACCATAGCCTTGACTAGATGGACCTTAGTCAGCAAAGTAATGTCTCTGCTTTTGAATATGCTCTCTAGGTTGGTCATACTACACAAAAGTAGCTCAGGGCTTCCCATGCAGCTAGGACACCTGGGGACTCTGAATCCCTCTAGTGAACCCTCAAAAGCAATGGAAAGGTGGCCAAAGTAATGGAGTTTCAGCTTTAGCATCATCCCTTCCAAAGAAATCCTAGGGTTGATCTCCTTCAGAATGGACTGGTTGGATCTCCTTGCAGTCCAAGGGACTCTCAAGAGTCTTCTCCACCACCACAGTTCAAAAGCATCAATTCTTCGGCACTCAGCCTTCTTCACAGTCCAACTCTCATATCCATACATGACCATTGGAAAAACCATAGCCTTGACTAGATGGACCTTAGTCAGCAAAGTAATGTCTCTGCTTTTGAATATGCTCTCTAGGTTGGTCATACTACACAAAAGTAGCTCAGGGCTTCCCATGCAGCTAGGACACCTGGGGACTCTGAATCCCTCTAGTGAACCCTCAAAAGCAATGGATACTCTAAGTAAAGTAATAGAATTTTACAACTGGAGAGGACTTCAGAAGTTATTTAGTTCAACCTCTCATGAGCGTGTACGTGCTTAGTTGCTCAGGGGTGTCTAACTCTTTTCGACCCTTTGGACTATAGCCTACCAGGCTCATGTCAAGACAAAGACAACAAGGCTCAGTGACTTTTCAAAAGCCTTATAAGTGGTTTGCAACCCAAGCCATGTGCCACTGACATCTGGTCCCATCAGGCATTCTCTCCGCCAGGCACTATGATACTCTCTCTCTGATGAGGAAACCAGCAAATACTAGTCTCCAAGGACTAGTTAGAGTTAATACTAGTTATTTTAGAGTTAATACCTTGAGGGGAGCAATAGAATGGTATAAAAAACACCCCCAAATCCCAGGCTTTCATAGCATAATGAGTAAAATGGCACAATAACAATATCTGTACTTGCCTACACAACTGAAATTTCTCCTACCAACATGGTAATGCCTTAAGGGTTTATAACATTTTACAATTTGTGTAATAGTTTTTCACTTTTTATGTCATGGTTATAAAACGTATTAAGTAGCCAGGGAACCTGGGTTTGATTCCTGAGTTGGGAAGATCCCCTGGAGAAGGAGATGGCAACCCACTCCAGTGTTCTTGCCTGGAGAATTCCATGGCCAGGGGAGCCTGGAAGGCTACAGTCTATGGGGTCACAAGAGTCAGATATGACTGAGCGACTAAGCACACACACACACACACACATTTTATAAGTGAGGAAACTGAAGTTCAAAGAAGTTCAGATGTCTTGCCATATGATAAGTGACAAAGAGGGGACCAGAGCTTTGGTCTACCTCCTACTCCAGTGCTTTTTTCTCATAATATCTAAGAAGAGGCAACAGAATAGTGGACTTTGACAGATTCACATAAAGAAAACCAAGGAACACAGCTCCCATTCGAAACTTTATCCAAGATGATATATACCATCTGCTGCTTAGGCCCAAGACCCAAGCATTCCACACGCCAGTCTTCCGCCCAAAACATAGGGTTCACTGCACCTTTGTCACTTTCATGAACAGAACATTTGTTTATACACACCAAATATGCATACACCTCTCCAAATCTGGCAAACATTCTGCAAGGCAGTGCAACTGGAAAATCTAATATCTCAAAAGTGTTTTGCTTCTGCCAAATTCAAATTCTGCTGTGCATCTGTGTAATGCATCGTTTTCCATCCCTTGAATAATGAGTTTGAATCTTTAAGGAGTTGCATCCTCACAAATAAAGGTAATAGAGACTCTCTCGTGAGCCTTTGATGAAATAATTATCTGGCCGTTAACAAGCAAAGCCACTCCTGCCAACTTGGAATCACACCCAGAAAAGAGCTGGGGGAAATTTCAAGATACAGTTTCAGAGTTTGACCCTTGAAATGTGAATTACAAGAAATTATAGTTAAAAGAGAAATATCTGTTTTCGTGAAGGCGGGGAGAATTTCAGTGTATCTTCTAGTGAGTATGCTTATGCTCTCTCCTGTGTCTGGGGAGATAAGATTCTAACACTTACCATTAGGACATCATGCCATAATCGAGGGTAGAGGATGTAAAACAGATGTCAGGAGAACTTTCTGCTCTTGTTTACCTAGATGATAATAATATGCTTTACTCTCTTTGAGTGTGTCAAAAGTATTTACTGTTGTAAACTCCAATAAATTCATTTATATATTTTAGATTGTAAAGGTTTCAAAGTAGAATTCATTAATCTTGATGCATCTATTAAGGAAATATCTAGTCACTACAGAATATGTGGAAATGCAGAAAGACTTAAAAAAGAAGAACATCACCCAAAGGCATTTGCTATATTCTTAAGGATGCAATTGAAAGAGTTGGATAAACAATCTTTGTTTCCATGCTTTCTGGTAATATCATTTTCCCTGGGCCAGTTATTAAGTATATTATGGAAGTAATTCTAATTTGCTTCTGATCCAAATTGTGTAGCCTCTGCCAAATACTATCTCAATATGCTTCAGAATCCTGGCTATATATACACATACACACACACACACATATATATATATTGTTGTTGTTAGTCAGTCCCCGAGTCATGTCTGACTCTTTGCAACTGCATGGACTGCAGCCAGGCCTCTCTGTCCCAGCCTCTTTGTCCCTCACCATCTCCCAAAGTTTGCCCAAGTTCATGTCCATTGCATTAGTGATGCTGTCCAGCCATCTCATCCTCTAACAACTTCTTCTGCCCTCAATCTTTCCCAGCATCAAGGACTTTTCCAATGAGTCAGCTGTTCACATCAGATGGCCAAAATATTGGAGTTTCAGCTTCAGCATCAGTCCTTCCAATGAATATTCAGGGTTGATCTCCTTCAAGATTGACGTGTTTGCTTTCTTTGCTGTCCAAGGGGCTCTCAGGAGTCTTCTCCAACACCACAGTTCAAAGGCATCAACTCTTTGGTGCTCCGCCTTCTTTATAGTCCAGCTCTCACAACTGTACATGACCACTGGGAACACCATAGTCTTGACTATACAGACCTTTGTTGGCAGAGTAATGTCTCCACTTTTCAACACACTGCCTAGGTTTGTCATAGCTTTCCTGCCAAGAAGCAAACGTCTTCTGATTTCATGGCTGCAGTCACCATCTGCAGTGATTTTAGAGTCCGAAAAGAGGAAATCTGTCACTACTTCCATTCCCCCCACACCCCGCCACTACTTGTCATGAAATAATGGGACCAGATGCCATGATCTTAGCTTTTTTTAATATTTAGTTAGAACTGGACATGGAACTACAGACTGGTTCCAAATAGGAAAAGGAGTACGTCAAGGCTGTATATTGTCACCCTGCTTATTTAACTTATATGCAGAGTACATCATGAGAAACGCTGGACTGGAAGAAACACAAGCTGGAATGAAGATTGCCGGGAGAAATATCAAAACCTCAGATATGCAGATGACACCACCCTTATGGCAGAAAGTGAAGAGGATCTAAAAAGCCTCTTGATGAAAGTGAAAGAGGAGAGTGAAAAAGTTGACTTAAAGCTCAACATTCAGGAAACAAAGATCGTGGCATCCAATCCCATCACTTCATGGGAAATAGATGGGGAAACAGTGGAAACAGTGTCAGAGTTTATTTTCTGGGGCTCCAAAATCACTGCAGATGGTGACTGCAGCCATGAAATTAAAAGATGCTTGCTCCTTGGAAGAAAAGCTATGACCAACCTAGACAGCATATTAAAAAGCAGAGATATTACTTTACGAACAAAGGTCCATCTAGTCAAAGCTATGGTTTTTCCAGTAGTCATGTATGGATGTGAAAGTTGGACTATAAAGAAAGCTGAGCACTGAAGAATTGATGCTTTTGAACTATGGGGTTGGAGAAGACTCTGGAGAGTCCCTTGGACTGCAAGGAGATCCAACCAGTCAATCCTAAAAGAAATCAATCCTGAATATTCATTGGGAGGACTGATGTTGAAGCTGAAACTCCAATACTTTGGCCACCTGATGCAAAGAACTGACTCATTAGAAAAGACCCTGATGCTGGGAAAGATTGAAGGTGGGAGGAAAAGTGGAGGACAGAGGATGAGATGGTTGGATGGCATCACTGACACAATGCATATGACTTTGAGTAGGCTCCCGGAGTTGGTGATGGATAGGGAAGCCAGGCATGCGGCAGCCCATGGGATCACAGAGTCAGACACGATTGAGCGACTGAACTGAACTGAAGCCCTTCTCAGATAACCATTTTACCTTCTTGCTTTTCTTTTTCTTTGGAATGGTTTTGTTCACTGCCTCCTGTACAATACTGAGGACCTCTGGTCCAGAAAAACATCTATTTCTGCTTTATTGATTATGCCAAAGCCTTTGACTGTGTGGATCACAGTAAACTGTGGAAAATTCTGAAAGAGATGGGAATACCAGACCACTTGACCTGCCTCTTGAGAAATCTGTATGCAGGTCAGGAAGCAACAGTTAGAACTGGACATGGAACAACAGACTGGTTCCAAATAGGAAAAGGAGGACGTCAAGGCTGTATATTGTCACCCTGCTTATTTAACTTCTATGCAGAGTACATCATGAGAAATGCTGGACTGGAAGAAACACAAGCTGGAATCAAGATTGCTGGGAGAAATATCAATAATCTCAGATATGCAGATGACACCACCCTTATGGCAGAAAGTGAGGAGGAGCTAAAAAGCCTCTTGTTGAAAGTGAAAGAGGAGAGTGGAAAAGTTGGCTTGAAGCTCAACATTCAGAAAACGAAGATCATGGCATCTGGCCCCATCACTTCATGGGAAATAGATGGGGAAACAGTAGAAACAGTGTCAGACTTTGTTTTTTTGGGCTCCAAAATCACTGCAGATGGTGACTGCAGCCATGAAATTAAAAGGCGCTTACTCCTTGGAAGAAAAGTTATGACCAACCTAGATAGTATATTCAAAAGCAGAGACATTACTTTGCCGACTAAGGTCCGTCTAGTCAAGGCTATGGTTTTTCCTGTGGTCATGTATGGATGTGAGAGTTGGACTGTGAAGAAGGCTGAGCGCCGAAGAATTGATGCTTTTGAACTGTGGTGTTGGAGAAGACTCTTGAGAGTCCCTTGGACTGCAAGGAGATCCAACCAGTCCATTCTGAAGGAGATCAACCCTGGGATTTCTTTGGAAGGAATGATGCTAAAACTGAAGCTCCAGTACTTTGGGCACCTTATGCGAAGAGTTGACTCATTGGAAAAGACCCTGATGCTGGGAGGGATTGGGGGCAGGAGGAGAAAGGGACGACCGAGGATGAGATGGCTGGATGGCATCACAGACTCAATGGACGTGAGTCTGAGTGAACTCCGGGAGTTGGTGATGGACAGGGAGGCCTGGCGTGCTGCGATTCATGGGGTCGCAAAGAGTCGGACACGACTGCGCGACTGAACTGAACTGAACTGGTCCCTAGTTTTTCAGGCACACTGTATACAAGTTCGAATCCCTTGAATCTGTTCGTCACCTCCACTACATATTCATAGGGGATTTGATTTAAGTCATACCTGGCTGGTCTAGTGGTTTTCCCCACTATCTTTAGTTTAAGCCTGAGTTTTGCTATGAGAAGCTGATGATCTGAGACACAGTTACCTCCAGGTCTTATTTTTGCTGATTATATACAACTTTTTCATCTTCAGCTACAAAAAAATATACTCAATTTGATTTTGTTATTGGCCATTTGGTGATGTCCATGTGTTAAATCGTCTTTCATGTTGAAAAAGGGTGTTTGCTATGACCAGTGCATTCTCTTGGCCGGAATTCAGTTAGCCTTTGCCCTGCTTCATTTTGTCCTCCAAAGCCAAACTTGCCTGTTACTCCAGGTATCTCTTGACTTTCTACTTTTGCATTCCAATTGCCAATGATGAATAGCACATCCTTTTTGGTGTTATTTCTAGGAGGTCCTCTAGGTCTTCATAGAACTGATCAGCTTCTTTGGCATCGGTGATAGGGGCATAGACTTGAATTACTATGAGGTTGAATGGCTTGCCTTGGAACAAACCAAGATCCTTATGTCTTGAGATTGCACCCAAGTAGTAAATTTCAGACTCGTCTGATGACTATGAGGGCTACTCCATGTCTTCTATGGGATTCTTGCCCACAGTAGTAGACATAATGATCACCTGACTTAAATTTGCACTTTCCTGTTCATTTTAGTTCACCGATTCCTAAGATGTTGATGTTTATTCTTACCATCTCCTACTTGACCATGTCTAATTTACCTTGATACATGGACCTAACATTCCAGGTTCATATGCAAAAGTATTCTTTGCCACGTCAGATTTTACTTTCACCACCAGATACATCCAGAACTGAGTGTCATTTCTGCCTTGGCCCAGCCACTTCATTCTTTCTGGGGCTGTTAGTAGTTCTCCTCTGCTCTTCCCTGGAGCATATTGGACACTTCAGACCTGGGGAACTCATCTTTCAGTGTCACATCTTTTTGTCCTTTTATACAGTTCATGGTGCTTCCCTTGTGGCTCAGCTGGGAAAGAATCTGCCTGCAATGAGAGAGACCTGGGTTCGATCCCTGGGTTGGGAAGATCCCCTGGAGGAGGGAAAGGCTACCCACTCCAGTATTCTGGCCTGGAGAATTCCATGGATTCTACAGTCCATGGGGTCGCAAAGAGTTGGACATAACTGAGCAACTTTCATTTTCACCTTCACCACAGAAACTAATACAACTCTGTAAAGCAATTATATTCCAATTTAAAAAAAAAGAAATTCTGTTTTAAACAAACAAACAAACAAACAATAGCAAGGGAACCACAGCTTTATTAAGTATATAAAATTATCTCAATGAAGTATGCAGATATTAGATATGAAATGAATACACAGGGCCAAGCAATAGTTTCAATAAGTAATTGGATACATTTAAGTCATGGTTTAAATTGATGATATATGAAGACACATTATGCTATTTCTTGGAACACTTTGAGAAAAACTACTCTGCCAAGCAAAATAATTTAAAAACTTGTATAGAAAGTTGGCATTTGAGTTGATTCTGCATGCCCGAGCACAGCAACAAGAATCTGCTGCTCTCTAAACTCTGCCAAATTGCAAGGTCTCCTCCTCTTGCCAATCTGTTCATTTGCCAATCTTTATCAATTACTTGGGACAATGATTTTGAATACTGGCTTTTAGGTTGTTTTGTCCTTACATACTACCTATCTTTGCAAGAACTTCTTCAATCTGTACAGGTGTCATCAGATGTTAGGAATTTGAAATTTTAAAGACCCAGAAAGATAGGATCTTCCAAGGTGGTGCTAGTGGTAAAGAACACGTCTGCATATGCAGGAGACATAAGAGACGTGGGTTTGATCCTTGAATTGGAAAGATCCCCTGGAGAAGGGCATGGAAACCCACTCTAGGATTCTTACCTGGAGAATCCCATGGACAAAGGAGCCTGGAGAGCTACACATAGACATGGGGTCACAAAGAGTCGGACACAACTGAAGCGGCCTAGCACATACACACACACCCAATGTCTTAATAACTGATTTATCATATGTCTTATAATTGATTCAGGGAAGGAATGTAAATCCATTTCCTGTTGCTCTTTTTCAGGGCTTCTCTGGTAGTTCAGGTGGTAAAGAATCTGCCTGCAATGCAGGAGACCCCAGTTCAATTCCTGGGTTGAAAAGATCCCCTGGAGAAGGAATAGGCTACCCACTCTAGTATTCTTCAGCTTCCCTGGTGACTCAGCTGGTAGAGAATCTGCCTGCAATGTGGGAGACTTGGGTTCGATCCCTGGGTTGGGAAGATCCCCTGGAGAGGAAACAGCTATCTATGCAATATTCTTGCCTGGAGAATTCCATGGATTGTATAGTCCATGGGGTCACAAAGACTTGGACACAACTGAGTGACTTTCACTCACAGAAAGATACACCTCTATTGCTACAATATGGAACTCTTTCTAAAATAACAGTGAAAATCCAGCCACATTTTGCCTGTAGCTAGATAGCATATTTAAAAGCAGAGACATTACTTTGCCAACAAAAGTCCATCTAGTCAAGGCTATGGTTTTTCCAGTAGTCAAGTATGGATGTGAGAGTTGGACTGTGAAGAAAGCTGAGCACCAAAGAATTGATGCTTTTGAATTATGGTGTTGGATAAGACTCTTGAGAGTCCCTTGGACTGCAAGGAGATCCAACCAGTCCATGTTAAAGGAGATCAGTCCTGGGTGTTCATTGGAAGGACTGATGCTGGAGCTGAAACTCCAATACTTTGGCCACCTCATGTGAAGAGTTGACTCATTGGAAAAGACCCTGATGCTGGGAGGGATTGGAGGCAGGAGGAGAAGGGGATGACAGAGGATGAGATGGCTGGATGGCATCACCAACTCAATGGACATGAGTTTGGGTAAACTCCAGGAGTTGGTGATGGACAGGGAGGCCTGGCATGCTGCGATTCATGGGGTCGCAGAGAGTCGGACACGACTGAGCGATGAACTGACTGACTCAAAGAGCAATTTATATTCGAGAAAGATTTGTGAAATGTGCTAGACTGGTCTCCCAGGAGGGTGAAATCTTGCATTTACTCATTACACTTGTGTGCCTGTCACTTATGGTAACACAGTCATGGAAAGAAACGAGAAAATGTGCAACTTTTTTGGTAAGGACTTTCTGTCACTGGGCCTATGTTCTCTCTTGCTAGTCTTCTTACTTTGGGAAATGCTAGAAATAATTCGACAAGAACTTCTTGTCTTAAGATGACTAAAAGATGTTCCCACCTCCCACCTCTTTCTCCTCTTGTAAATCATCCAGAAACAAAAACAAAAAATAAAGTTAAAAAAAAAATTATCCATCTTCGATAAAGTCAAGAGACTTCTGATACCCAAAACCCAAGCTCCACTCTCCTCTGAAAAAAACAGGCTTCCTTCCTGATCAGATTATGGGGGAAGTCCAACAACCCACACCCCCTTCTTCCTGTGTTGCCTTACCCTGGTACACACATTCACACACACACACACTCATATATACACATCTACCACACACATTCACATACCATACAAATACACACATGCTCACATCTATTACACACATGCCATACACATATACACACGCATACCATACACTCACACACAGTCACACACACAAACATACCACATAATACATACATATATCACACATCATACACACATATGCACATACCTCACATGCACTCACACGTACAACTTCCAGTCAGCCTTTCTGTGCACCACTTTTAAATGTGAGATTTCAAGATGGCTAGGTATTTGAGAAAATGTTTCAGCAAACAAGAGGCCAAAATGAACTGAGAGAAAAAAAGAATTCAGAGGAAATGAATCAATGTTAACATGAGTTAATATTAATATCCTGATATGAAAAAGCATATTATAGCCACAAGAAAAGGAATTTTTTTAAAGAAAGGTGTCATCAGAGTGCAAGAAAGACCTCATCTCTTTGAAATTAAAAATGAATAAGTCAAAAAAAATTAAGTCAGTGGGAGACGGAAAGCTAAAGTTGAAACCCCCTGTAAAAGTAAAATAAAGGGATTAAGATGGAAAAGGAGAGGCGAGCATAAATATCAAACATTGGGACTTCTCTGGCAGTCCAGTGGTTAAGAGTTCGAGCTCCCAATGCCCTGGTTGGAGAACTATTATTAATAAGATCCCATATGCTGCATGAAGTGGCCTAAAAAATAAAAAATAAATATCAAATATCACTGAGGAAGTCCAACATCTAACAGGAATTCAACAGAGAAAAGAGTGAGAAATGATCAGAGAATGAATGTGAGGAAATTTCCTCAAACTGAACTATAAATCCCCAGAATAAAAGGACTCCTCAAATACCTAACAGAGCACATGACAAGAAAACCCAAAATAAGACATAATAATGAAATCACCCATAAAAGTGGAAACTAGTTGCGATGTCTCACCCCAAATTACTTCCTTTGAGACAACTCTTACTATGAGCTAGGCAATTCATGTTTGATCACCTTAGCTCCACGAGCTGGCTGCCACTGTGGTATCCCTGCTCTACAGATTAGGAAGTACCCATGGCCATGTGTTGGAGATAGGACTCAAATCCAGCCAGAGTGATCCCTGGTCCCCCAAACCCCATGACCTTCTGCCTGGGCTGAGAAGGGACTCTGGGGTGATGCCAGCCTCAGGGTGACCAGGTGTTTGGTGCCCTAAACTCTAGTGGGTGAGAGAGGGCAAACTGTGGGGGTTATGTGTGTAGATTTGGGGGACCCATGGCAATTGCCACTGGCTGGCCCTTGAGGCAAGATGTGGACAGGACAACAGCTGTTGCTCTGGTTCCTCATCAAGCCTCTTGCTTTGCCTTTAAAAGCAGAGTTAAGGGAGGTTTTATCTGCATTAGCCAGAGATTCATCTCCTCTCTCATTTATCTTTCCCTTGTAAACACGGACGTGAACCACTCCAGTCACCAGAAAACTCGTGTCTTTCTTCCAGGAGCAGCCACGAAGACCAGGGCCCATCTCCTGTGTTCTCCTTGCACTTCAGGGCCATCTACGCATGGCCTGGCTTCAGTTGTTCCCAGTTATCTCTGAATGAGCCCTATAAATAGCTAGAGACACCCACAGGATTACAAGAAGGTTTCCCTCATGCTGCTTGGATGGTTAAACATAAACATTCCAGAACACTACCACTTTGAGAATCCTGCTTTGAGAAGTGGTTCTTGTTTCAAGGATCACATAAAAGTGGAAGGGTTGCAGGGCCTCTGTCGTTCTCTGGATAGTCCCAATTCTGAAGCAGCATGTCTGTTTCCTGCTTTAGAGGAACGTCTTTATGGTTACATGAGCTCACATGATGGCCAATGGAGTTTGCTGAATTTAAGGATCCCAAAGGAGAAGAATCTAAGGAGAAGGAAATGGCAATCCACTCCAGTGTTCTTGCCCAGAGAATCCCAAGGACGGGGGAGCCTGGTGGGCTGCCGTCTACGGGGTTGCACAGAATCGGACACGACTGAAGCGACTTAGCAGCAGCAGCAAGGATCCCATGCTATCAATTTTTCAACCAACAGGGCACCAGTTTTATTAGAAGCTCTGCAATAAAGACCACCAACAATAAGGAGACAAACCCTTACAAAACTATAGCAAATAGAAGTTCAGTTCAGTTCAGTTCAGTCGCGCAGTCGTGTCCGACTCTTTGCGACCCAGCAAATAGAAGTTCTAGCAATAAATAGTCAAGATTGACTAACAGGATTTTGGTCAATTTGATGATCATTTTTGATAAAATGTCATTCTTTTCCTGGTTTTCAAATCATCCTTTATTTATTGCTTTTTCATCCTGCCTCATTTACCTGGAGACCCTGATGCTGAGAAAGATTGAAGGCAGGAGGAGAAGGGGACGATGGAGGATGAGATGGTTGGATGACATCACAAACTCAATAGACCTGAGTTTGAGTAAACCCTGGGAGTTGGTGATGGACTGGAAGGCCTGGCATGCTGTAGTCAAGGAGTCAGACACGATTGAGTGACTGAACTGAACTGAAAGTGACATTAAGAAAAAATGTTTTTCTTAAAAATTAATAGAAAAATAAAAAACAGCCCCATAGTGCCATTTTTAAAGATTGTTTATTGAGAGTGCATTATAGTATCTAATTGAACAACAACAAAAACAAATGTTAGTTTTGTTTACAAAATGCTCACCGCATGGGTAGATTCATGTTTTTCGGTTGGAATGAAAAAGTAAAGGAGGCACAGAGCCGGCTCCGGGAAGGGGGGCGGTGGCCGCCCCTCCCTGCCCCAGAGGCCGCCAGGTCCCTCACGTCCCTCCCGGCCGAGCGGCGACTTGGCGCCCGGTCGGCTCCTCGGGCGCATCTCGGCAGGAGGCTGGCGCAGCGGCTTCGAAGAAAAATAAAAAACAGCCCCATAGTGCCATTTTTAAAGATTGTTTATTGAGAGTGCATTATAGTATCTAATTGAACAACAACAAAAACAAATGTTAGTTTTGTTTACAAAATGCTCACCGCATGGGTAGATTCATGTTTTTCGGTTGGAATGAAAAAGTAAAGGAGGCGCAGAGCCGGCTCCGGGAAGGGGGGCGGTGGCCGCCCCTCCCCGCCCCAGAGGCCGCCAGGTCCCTCACGTCCCTCCCGGCCGAGCGGCGACTTGGCGCCCGGGCCGGCTCCTCGGGCGCATCTCGGCAGGAGGCTGGCGCAGCGGCTTCGTGTGCGGCGTTGCGGGCCAAGGGCAACTTCTACGCGCGCTTCTCGCCGTCCCCACGAGCTCCAAGCAGCAGTTCCTGGACCTCGGATCTGTGCATGCTTGTGAAAAGACTTCACTTCTGTTTCTGCGGCAAGAGTTGCCTCTGAGATTGGCAAATACAATGAAAGAAGTAAGTCTCCTTCCAGATAATCTTCTCTGGACACCATCAGTTCAGTTGCTACAGAGCTGGTAGATATCCAAGAGTTTCTTGAGTTTAAGGACAAAAGTGCTGAAGATGCTAAAACTTTTTATAAGTTTACAGATACAGTGATACAGATCAGGAACCGACACAATGAAGTGATTCCCACAATGGCTGAAGGTGTAGTTGGATACAAGGAGAGCTCAGGGGTGCATCCTGTCACCAGCCAGAATGTTCAGTAATTTCTGGATTGTTTCTATGTGAGTTGAATTTCAATTAGAAAGTTACTTAATCAGCACTCTTTATTATTTGGTGGAAAAGGCAAAGGAAGGAAGCCTATCTCATTGAGAACACCTTGGAAGCATAAATCCAAACTGCAATGTGGTTGAAGTTATTAAAGGTGGCGATGTGAGAGTTGGACTATAAAGAAAGCTGAGCACCGAAGAACTGATGCTTTTGAACTGTGGTGTTGGAGAAGACTCTTGAGAGTCCCTTGGACTGCAAGGAGATCCAACCAGTCCATCCTAAAGGAGATCAGTCCTGGGTGTTCACTGGAAGGATTGATGTTGAAGCTAAAACTCCAATACTTGGGCCACTTGATGTGAAGAGCTGACTCACTGGAAAAGACCCTGATGCTGGGAAAGATTGAGGGCAGGAGGAGAAGGGGACAACAGAGGATGAGACAGTTGGATGGCATCACCGATTCAATGGATATGGGTTTGGGTAAACTCCAGGAGTTGGTGATGGACAGGAGACCTGGCATGCTGCAGTCCATGGGATTGCAAAGAGTCGGACACAACTGGTGACTGAACTGAACTGATGAAAATGCTAGGCGTCTGTGTGATTTGTATTATATTAAAGAGTCAGGGAAAAAAAGTCAGACACGACTGAGCTGAACCAAACTCTCCCAAACTAGAACTGAAGAACTAAATGAATACAATGAGAGCAAGGATGGAGCATCCCGCCAACAAAGGTGTTTACCCACCTATTCAGGTCTACGTCACACTGGGTAAGGAGGATTTCACTGTGAAGATGAAGAACACCACTGAGGAGGTGGTGTTCCTCTGAGGACAACTGACCGACTCTTTAACTACACGTACACCACTGCACCCCGGCCTCATGTCGAGATGTCCCGCGAAGTGCCCCTGACTGGTTTTGGTTATGGGTCGCCCATATCATGCCTTTATGCGCAGTACTTCCAAGGAGACCTTAAGCTGTCTTCCCTAGAGGGCCATGGACAGACGCAGTCATCTACATTAAGGCTCTGTCAACAGAATCAATACAAAAAGACTCCCGGTATATAGCAAAGCTGCCTGGAAGCATTACAACACCAACCCTGAGGCCGACAACTGATGTGTCCCCAACAGAGAACCAAAAGACATGACGACATTCCACAGTGCCTAGAACACATTTGGGGCCCCTGGAAAATCCAGATGTGGCTTTTTATTAAATTTGGAAGGGTGGTATTCAGAAAAAAAAATTAAAGGAATATCGCCTCTTAGAGCAGAACAATTTATCTTAGCTAATTAACTTATAGCATGATGACCTTGGAGTTCAAGGTCACTGAGAAAGACTGTGTTCCTTTGATGCCACAAAGTGTCAGAATGTCTGAAATATGCCTGCAGTGTTTCAGGTTGAAGTTTGAACAAACCCATGAGGCCTTTGGGCTTCTACAATTTAAAATAATTTTATCAACTATCAACTCTCCCCACCCCAACTCCTCCCAAGTTTTGCTGTTTTGTTAGGTTTGATGAAGACATTAAATCTAAACGAGATGTCCCGCGAAGTGCCCCTGACTGGTTTTGGTTATGGGTCGCCCATATCATGCCTTTATGCGCAGTACTTCCAAGGAGACCTTAAGCTGTCTTCCCTAGAGGGCCATGGACAGACGCAGTCATCTACATTAAGGCTCTGTCAACAGAATCAATACAAAAAGACTCCCGGTATATAGCAAAGCTGCCTGGAAGCATTACAACACCAACCCTGAGGCCGACAACTGATGTGTCCCCAACAGAGAACCAAAAGACATGACGACATTCCACAGTGCCTAGAACACATTTGGGGCCCCTGGAAAATCCAGATGTGGCTTTTTATTAAATTTGGAAGGGTGGTATTCAGAAAAAAAAATTAAAGGAATATCGCCTCTTAGAGCAGAACAATTTATCTTAGCTAATTAACTTATAGCATGATGACCTTGGAGTTCAAGGTCACTGAGAAAGACTGTGTTCCTTTGATGCCACAAAGTGTCAGAATGTCTGAAATATGCCTGCAGTGTTTCAGGTTGAAGTTTGAACAAACCCATGAGGCCTTTGGGCTTCTACAATTTAAAATAATTTTATCAACTATCAACTCTCCCCACCCCAACTCCTCCCAAGTTTTGCTGTTTTGTTAGGTTTGATGAAGACATTAAATCTAACTAGATATGTTTTCACCCTTCCCTAAGCCAGAACACATAAGCTGCCAGAACACATAAGCTTCCAGAACACATGTTAACTAATCTGGACTGTATCCTCTTTGCAACAGGAGATCGCTTTCATCTCTTTATTACTAGAGAAGAAACAGCTTTACTTAGTCAGAAGGTAAGTTGGAGACCCAAAAGAAATCTTTAAACATTTTAGAAACATTTTTTTAGGTCATTTCAGTTCAGTTCGGTCGCCCAGTCGCGACCCCATGGACTGCAGCACGCCAGGCCTCCCTATCCATTGCTAATTCCCAGAGTTTACTTAAACTCATGTCCACTGAATCAGTGATGCCATCCAGCTGTCTCATCCTCTGTCATCCCCTTATCCTCCGCCTTCGATCTTTCCTGACATCAGAGTCTTTTCAAATGAGTCAGTTCTTTGCATCAGGTGGCCAAAGTATTGGAGTTTCAGCTTCAGCATCAGTCCTTCCAATGAATATTCAGGACTGATTTCCTTTAGGATGAACTTTCTGGATCTCCTTGCAGTCCAAGGGACTCTCAAGAGTCTTCTCTAACACCAATTGAATCTAATTCAACCCCATTTGAGGATTTCAGCATCAAAAATATTGAATGATAACAATGTACCATACAAAAACCTTGTAAGGGAAAATTCCTGCTTTACAGATGAAGAAAATAACACTCTGCTATTTATAGCATTATAGTGAATAAATGACAGTACTGGTATTTAACCCCAGGCTTTCTCTCCCTCCACTCCTCTCCTGTCCAGATGCTATCCCAGATGGTAACACCTGGCCAGAGATCACCGACTCTACTCCCCAGAGGCCCAGAGAAGAGCACAGAGATGACAGTATGCATCAGTGGGTTTTAGTCCCATACAGAATCTCGGGACTATAGTTTACCTTTTCTGTTTTTCCCAAATTTCTCACCTGGCTAGAGGCTAATTTGCCTCAGATCCTATTCCGCTGTCTGGTGTGCAGTGAGCTTAGCAGAGCAGATTCTGTCTGCAGGTGAGGCCAGCCACGAGTGGAGTAAATTCAGTTCAGGGGAGGCTACTTGCCACAGACCTAGGCCACGTCTTTCCCTCCTTCAGTCTGTGTCCGGTGTCTCTTTCTGGGTTGAATTCAAATGCTGGAGTGGAAGAGAGCGATGCTGGGTATCTAATTCCTCTGAGGCCCCACAGCCGTGGAGTCTCACTGGTTCCAGAGAACGGAGCTTCTGGCCTGCACCTGACGCCGTCAGCTCCAGACTGTCCTCTCTCCTGTGAGTCCCTGTGTTTTGTGACCTGCTCTCGGGGTTCAGCTCCCAGTGACCTGTATGTGTCACAGCTGGCGGCCGTGAGGTCTGAAGGGCCAAGACCCCCCGCTGGACGTCATCATCAGCACCTGGCATATAAACAGTTACCGAGTCCAAGCTCGTACTGCTCACTGCAAGACAGGCCAGTAAATCGAGAGACGAGTTGTTGGGGCAAGAATAGCAGCTTGACTCGGCAAGCCAGCAGATAGAGAAGATGGTGGGCTCGTGCCCCTAGAGAACCATCTTGCTTGAGTTGGAATTCATGCTTCTTTTATACTTAAAGAAAAAAAAAAGGAGGGTGTAAAGTCAAACACTTCCCAGTACCCATCAGCCTCTGGAGCGGGTGTGCTAATTTCTTGCTCCTGCAGTCATTTCACAGGTGGGCTTGGTCCGGATGCTAAACAACGGTATTTAGCTTAATGCTCATTATCTGGGAGGCAGAGTTCCCAGGGATGGCCCGTTATGCGGAATTTCAGCTTATAGGCAACATCCCTTTTAGTGATGAACTTGTAATAGAATACAAACTTTTCCCCTATTACAGAATGTGCCCAATAAACACATTTTAGTGAAAGAATATAAAAGGTATATTTTATTCCCTTAAGTAGAAGTGTAATTTTCTATTGGGTATAGGTTTTAGAAGTGGCCCACCCATCAATAGTGAATCAGAAAGTGTTTCTGCTTCTCCTTCAGAGCACAAACAAGCAAAAGATGTGTTTTCTGGCCCCAAGGATCTTACAATTTTGTTCATACATATTTTAAAAATTTAATGTATGAGGGTATATGATAAATGCCAAATCAGTTGCACATATAGGAAGGGCTATAAATCATCAAAAGGAGGGTTGTCTCTGTTGTATAAGGGAGCTTTGTGATAAGTGGACTTTGAAGGATGGATGAGGTTTAAAGAGAGGAAATGACGTGAAGATGATATTTAAATGAGCAGAGGTGTGGTTAGAAAAGGAACAGGATGTGTTTAAGAATACAGAGTATGCTGGGCTGTTTGGAGAAAAAATTTCAATTAAGAAGCAATAAGAAATAAGTTTGAAAAGGTAAGAGACATCTAGATTATACAGAACCTTGAGTGTAGTTCTTAGAAATTTGGATCTCATTTTATAAGAAATAAGATGTATAGGTATAACCTTTAAAAATTGTGAATCACTATGTTTTGTACACTCATAATTTATATAACATTGTACAGCAACTATAATTTGATTAAAAAATAAATAACTAGGACTTCACCAGTGGTCCAGTGGTTAAGAACTCATCTGCCAGTGAACTTTGATTCTTGTCTAGGGAGATTCAACATGCCTTGGGGCTACTTAGCCTGCCTGCCACAATTACTGAAACCTGTGTGCCCTAGCAATAATCTCAGATATGCAGATGACACCACCCTTACGGCAGAAAGTGAAGAGGAACTAAAGAGTCTCTTGATGAAAATCAAAGAGGAGAGTGAAAAAGCTGGCTTGAAACTCAACATTCAAAAAATGAAGATCATGGCATCTGGTCCCATCACTTCATGGCAAATAGATGGGGAAACAATGGAAACAGTGAGAGACTTTCTTTTCTTGGGCTCCAAAATCACTGCAGATGGTGATTGCAGCCATGAAATTAAAAGACGCTTGCTCCTTGGAAGAAAAGCTATGACCAACCTAGACAGCATATTAAGAGCAGAGATATTACTTGGCCAACAAAGGTCCGTTTAGTCAAAGCTATGGTTTTTCCAGTAGTCGTGTATGGATGTGAGAGTTGGACCATAAAGAAGGCTGAGCACCATAGAACTGATGCTTTTCAACTGTGGTGTTGGAGAAGACTCTCCAAAGTCCCTTAGATTGCAAGGAGATCCAACCAGTCCATTCTAAAGGAAATCAGTCCTGAATATTCATTGGAAGGACTGATGCTGAAGCTGAAACTCCAATACTTTGGCCACCTGATGCGAAGAATCAACTCTTTGGAAAAGACCCTGATGCTGGGAAAGATTCAAGGGGAGAGGGAAAGGGGATGACAAAGGATGAGATGGTTGGATGGCATCATCGACTCAATGGACCTGAGTTTGAGCAGGCTATGGGAGATGGTGATGGTCAGGGAAACCTGGTGTGCTACAGTTCACGGGGTCACAAAGAGACGGACTCGACCGAGTGACTGAACACAACAATGTGCCCTAGGCCCCGTGCTTCACGGTAAGAGGAGACACCAAAATGAGAAGCCCTCACACTGCAGCTGGAGAGTAGCTTGCCACAACTAGAGAAACCTGGAGTGCAACAACGAAGACCCAGCACAGTCAAAAATAAGAACAAATAAATAAATAACTCTTTTTAAATGAGTGAAAGAAAAAAAATAAGGTCTTCCCTGGTGGTTCAGTGGTTAAGACTCAGTGCTTCCAAAGCAGAGGGCCTGGGTTTGATCCCTGGTCAGGGAACTAAGATACTGAATACCACATGACACAGTCAAACAAGAATACAAAAACAAAAGACATGTACATTAGTTAAAATTACTTTGTGCATGATATAATAAATTCAAGCTAATTTAAAAGGCAAGAGGAATTTCTTTTGCAGAATTTGAAATATCTTGCACATGGTAATTACTTTGTATATAGCTTTTACATTGAATTGAAGTTTTAGAATAATATTCCTTTAAGATGAATGGGAAAATAAAGAGAAGAACAATAGAAGTGATGAGAAGGAAAGAATGCTGGTGAGAACAGTTATTAGAGAACATTGAGCTCAATAAAGAGAAACTCAGTTCAGTTCAGTTCAGTTCAGTTGCTCAGTCGTGTCCGACTCTTTGCGACCCCATGAATCGCAGCACGCCAGGCCTCCCTGTCCATCACCAACTCCCAGAGTTCACTCAAACTCAACATCCGTTGAATTGGTGATGCCATCCAACCATCTCATCCTCTGTTGTCCCCTTCTCCTCCTGCCCCCAATCCCTCCCAGCATCAGAGTCTTTTCCAATGAGTCAACTCTTCGCATCAGGTGGCCAAAGTACTAGAGCTTCAGCTTTAACATCATTCCTTCCAAAGAACACCCAAGGCTGATCTCCTTTAGAATGGACTGGTTGGATCTCCTTGTAGTCCAAGGGATTCTCAGACTTCTCCAACACCACAGTTCAAAAGCATCAATTCTTCGGCGCTCAGCCTTCTTCACAGAACAGGTTGCCATTTCTTCCTCCGGGGATCTTCCTCACCCAGGGATTGAACCCACATCTCCTGTGTCCCGTGCATTGGCAGGTGGATTCTTTACCACTGAGCCACCTAGGAAGCCTTTGGGATACCCTTGATCATTCCCAAAAGGGATACTTATGACACAGAGAACTGACTCTTCCTGACATTCTAATCCAATAATCTTTTGCTCCATGCCTCATTCTTTGGGCCTGCCAGGCTCCTTTGTCCATGGGATTTCCCAGGGAAGAATACTGGAACAGGTTGCCATTTCTTCCTCCAGGGGATCTTCCTCACCCAGGGACTGAACCCACATCTCCTGTGTCCCGTGCATTGGCAGGTGGATTCTTTACCACTGAGCCACCTAGGAAGCCTTTGGGATACCCTTGATCATTCCCAAAAGGGATGCTTATGACACAGAGAACTGACTCTTCCTGACTACTTTCTCTCTTCCTTATCTGCAACCAGGGATGGAAAGTTTCCTGTTAAAGGAAAACATTTTCACAAGAGGTAGTTTTTCTTTTCCTTTCCACTTTGTATTATCATTAGGCACACAAACTACTGTAATCACATCTCCTCCTGTACAAAGTGGGACAAAGTCAAGTAATGCTATTTCTTAAAAATAATAATGATAATAATAAAAAACAGGAAAAAGAACAATTTATTGTATGATAGATAGTCCTAAGTTTTTAGAGTTTACTTTTCTTCATTGTTCATCTCAATCTTGTTTTATTTTGAGAATTAATTCAGAGGGCAAACTCCACTCAGCTTGTTAATATTAGAATAAGCAGCTGTGAAAGCAAGATTTGTTTTAAAAGCTATGAGTATAGTTCAGACAAAATCAACATTACTTCATTTATTCAAAGAAGATTAAAAAAAAAGACAAGTTAAAAGGAACACTAAGATCAGAGGGGAAGGCAGTCTGGGAAATGTAAATGAGCAAATATTCTCATATCTTTTTTTTGTCTTTTAAGAAGCAATTGTGAACTTTCATGACTTTATAGGAAGAAAAACTTAATGTAACATTAAACTGCAATTACTATTATTCCAACTTTATTTAGAAACTCTTCATGTACATTTATAAACCTTACATTGTAATAAGTAAGGTACACCCCTAATATGTTCTATTTTGGGCTTTTTCAGTTTTGGTTTTATATAAACATGTCCATGTACTGATGTTAACACACTTTCATTCTAACATCTTATCATGTTGACATAACCCCTACATACTTGGTAATTGGAGAGTGAGTGAGAGAGTGTTCATACCATTACAAGGGCTTTCTCCAACCGCAAATTGACTTCGTATGTGTAGAAGAACAGCCAAGTGGAGCAGTATAAACAAAGAGGAAGGAAAGTCATTATGTGAAGAATTTTATTATGGTTGTTATTTTCAGGAATAAGTTCTCAGTAACTTCTGTTTGTGAGGTTTTCTTTAATAATAATAATAATAAAAACCAACAGAGGCAAGGTAATAATTCATTTCAACATGTTGGAGGAATAGGCTTAAGAGACTTGTGTGCCAGTTACTAAGTTATTGTCTATTAGGTGAAAATCACCCTTTCACAGTCTGTGATGTTGAAGCTGAGACTTAGAAAACCACACTTCCATTTTGCTAGCAGCTCCATGTCTGGCTCTGTCCACAGGGGCATTAGGGGAAGTCTTCAACACTGGAAGGAAGAAGGAATTTGTTTCTTCCTAGTTGCTTCCTGCTGACTTCTTGTTTACTTCCTGTGTGGCTTTTGTCTACTGTGTGTGACTTCCTGTCTTCTTCCTGGTGACTCCCTGTCTACTTCCTGTGTGACTTCTGTCTCCTTTGTGTGGATTCTTGTCTTCTTCCTGGTGTGTGTGTGTGTGTTTGCTCAGTCATGTCCAACTCTTTGCAATTCCATGGACTAAAACCCACCAGGCCCCTCTGTCCATGGGGTGTTACAGGCAAGAATACTGGAGTGGGTTGCCATTTCCTTCTCTAGGGGATCTTCCTGACCCAGGGATCGAACCCAGGTCTGTTTCCCACTGTGCCACCTGGGAAGCCCTGAGACTTCCTGTCTGTGTGCTTGCTCCTGCTTCTCACCTTGACTGCCAGGGTTCCTTCCTGAAGTATCTGAATCCAGATCAGAGCTGGGACTCAGAATTTTGAGGAAGGGCATGGGCTGACTGCTGTCTGTTTACTGAGTGGGTGAAATGAGGCTGATCCTGTGAGCATCAGGAATAAGTTGGATACTAGAACCAACCACTATCACCAAGGTGAAAAGTCACCACCGGGGAAAACTATTAGAAGAGCAAGCAAACCTGAAGGATCAACTCCCTTCTCTCTATTTCTACCTTTCAGTTTCCTATCCAGCCTACAATTGATAAACTCTAACATGGCAAAGAAGAGAGATTTTTCTCAGAGTCTCAGCCCCATTTCACAGAGCAGCACAAAGAAAAGTCGATTTAGAGTTGAGAGACAACAGCTTCCTAATTGGCACAAGTGCTTTACTAAATAGGAATGGTAAGGACTTCCCCGGTAGTCTGGTGGTTAAGACTCTGTGCTCCCAGTGTCAAGAGCCCAGGTTTGATCCCTGGTCAAGGAACTAGATCCCACATGCCACAACTAAAGACCCCCAAGTGCAGCAATGAAGATCATAGGTCTCAAGGGCCACAACAAAGGGCTGGTGAAGCTAAATTAAATGAATAAATAATTGCATTTTTAAAAGGGGATGGTGATAGGCCATATCTTGGCTTTCTTCCTATATTTAAAAGAGGGATGATGCTAGTATCTTTCATTAAATATAAAGATTGAGGACAGGAAAAGGAGACGACAGGAGGAGGTGGTTGTATGGCATCACCAACTCAATGGACATGAGTTTGAGCAAGCTCCGGGAGATGGTGATGGACAAGGAAGTCTGGAGTGCTGTAGTCCATGGGGTCACAAAGAGTCAGACACGGCTGAGCAACTGAACTACAACAACAACATAAGGACTACCAAGTAGTTCAGACATAAAGCTAAGATTCATGGCTGGACTATTATCAGCCTTAACTGATGAATACAAAACTAGTAATCTCTGAAGGTTTACTGGCTCAACAAGGCCTGGCAGTGAGATGACCCTGGTGCCAGGCATGTGTCATCTAGCTTCGTGGACCAACTGAAGGGCATGTCCCTGCTTTCAGGGCCGAGAGCAATGTTAATAGGTGGGGAAAAATCGGCAAGCTAATATAATTGGCTATAATATATATTGATGATGCTGCTGCTAGTCGCTTTAGTCATGTCCAACTCTGTGTGACCCCATAGACGGCAGCCCACCAGGCTCCCCCGTCCCTGGGATTCTCCAAGCAAGAACACTGGAGTGGGTTGCCATTTCCTTCTCCAATGCATGAAAGTGAAAAGTGAAAGTGAAGTCACTCAGCCATGTCTGACTCTTAGGGACCCCATGGACTGCAGTCTACCTGGCTCCTCCATCCATGGGATTTTCCAGGCAATAGTACTGGAGTGGGGTGCCATTGCCTTCTCCAAATATATATTGACACATAATTAAATCTGATTAAGATCCATTCAACTAGATGAAGTTGAATATCCTAAATTATGTTCTGAGTATGAGTATGTTCAATTTCTGACTTCTCTTGGAGTATAGCATTCAGTTCAGTTGCTCAGTCATGTCCGACTCTTTGCAACCCCATGGACTGCAGCACGCCAGGCCTCCCTGTCCATCACCAACTCCCGGAGTTTACTCAAACTCATGTTCATTGAGTCGGTCATGCCATCCAACCATCTCATCCTGTGTTGTCCCCTTCTCCTCCTGCCTTCAATCTTTCCCAACATCAGGGTCTTTTCCAATGAGTCAGCTCTTTGCATCAGGTGGCCAAAGTATTGGAGTTTCAGCTTCAACATCAGTCCTTCCAATGAACACCCAGGACTGATCTCCTTTAGGATGGACTGGTTGGATCTCCTTGCAGTCCAAGGGACTCTCAAGAGTCTTCTCCAACACCAGAGTTCAAAAGCATCAATACTTCAGTGCTCAGCTTTCTTTATAGTCCAACTCTCACATCCATACGTGACCACTGGAAAAACCATAGCCTTGACTAGACAGACCTTTGTTGACAAAGTAATGTCTCTCCTTTTTAATATGCTATCTAGGTTGGTCATAACTTTCCTTCAAAGGAGTAAGAGTCTTTTAATTTCATGGCTGCAATCACCATCGGCAGTGATTTTGGAGCCCCCCAAAAATAAAGTCAGCCACTGTTTCCCCATCTATTTCCCATGAAGTGAGTGATGGGATAGATGCCATGATCTTAGTTTTCTGAATATTGAGCTTTAACCAACTTTTTCACTCTCCTCTTTCACTTTCATCAAGAGGCTCTTTAGTTCTTCACTTTCTGCCATAAGGGTGGTATCATCTGCATGTCTGAGGTGATTGATATTTCTCCCGGCAGTCTTGATTCCAGCTTGTGCTTCTTCCAGCCTACCGTTCTTCATGATGTACTCTGCATATAAGTTAAATAAGCAAGGTGACAGTATACAGGCTTAATGTCCTCCTTTTCTTATTTGGAACCAATCTATTGTTCCATGTCCAGTTCTAACTGTTGCTTCCTGACCTGTATAGAGGTTTCTCAAGAGGCAGGTCAGGTGGTCTGGTATTCCCATCTCTTTCAGAATTTTCCACAGTTTATTGTGATCCACACGGTCAAAGGCTTTGGCATAGTCAATAAAGCAGAAATAGATGTTTTTCTGGAACTTTCTTGCTTTTTTGATGATCCAGCGGATGTTGGCAATTTGATCTCTGGTTCCTCTGCCTTTTCTAAAACCAGCTTGAACATCAGGGAGTTCACAGTTCACATATTGCTGAAGTCTGGCTTGGAGAATTTTGAGCATTACTTTACTAGCATGTGAGATGAGTACAATTATGCAGTAGTTTGAGCATTCTTTGGCATTGCCTTTCTTTGAGATTGGAATGAAAACTTACCTTTTCCAGTCCTGTGGCCTCTGCTGAGATTTCCACATTTGCTGACATATTGAATGCAGCACTTTTACAGCATCACCTTTGAGGATTTGAAATAGCTCAACTGAAATTCCATCACCTCCACTAGCTTTGTTCATAGTGATGCTTCCTAAGGCCCACTTGACTTCACATTTCAGGATGTCTGGCTCTAGGTAGGTGGGTGTGAGTGAGCACACCATCGTGATTATCTTGGTCATGAAGATCTTTTTTGTATAGTTCTTCTGTGTATTCTTGCCACCTCTTCTTAATATCTTCTGCTTCTATTAGGTCCCTACCATTTATTGACCCCATCTTTGCATCACATGTTCCCTTGGTATCTCTAATTTTCTTGAAGAGATCTCTGGTCTTTCCCATTCTGTTGTTTTCCTCTATTTATTTACATTGATCACTGAGGAAGGCTTTCTTATCTCTCCTTGCTATTCTTGGGAACTCTGCATTCAAATGGGTATATCTTTCCTTTTCTCCTTTGCTTTTCACTTCTCTTCTTTTCATAGCTATTTGTAAGGCCTCCTCAGACAGTCATTTTGCTTTTTTGCATTTCTTTTCCATGGGGATGGTTTTGATTCTTGTCTCTTGTACAATGTCATGAACCTCCATCCATAGCTCATCAGGCACTCTGTCCATCAGATCTAGTCCCTTAAATCTATGTCTCATTTCCACTGTATAATCATAAGGGATTTGATTTAGGTCATACCTGAATGGTCTAGTGCTTTTCCCCACTTTCTTCAATTTAAGTGTGAATTTGGCAATAAGGAGTTCATGATCTGAGCAGCAGTCAGCTTCCGGTCTTGTTTTTGCTAACTGTTTAGAGTATAGCACAGAGGAAGGAAAAAAAAAAATAATAAGTACTCCTATCTAGAGAAGAGAGGGTGACCATGGGGGAAAGGACATTTAGCAACACCACATACAAGGCTTTGGTTTGGGCAGAAATCCCCTGACCATGAGTTTGTTGATCATCTTTTCCCTGGCAGTGGAGTGGATTTCTTGATCAGCTTTGACCACTGAGAATATTTGCCTCTTACTTAAATAGCACATCTGAGAGGAGCATTATAAATAAAGAAGTACCTTTGTCTGGGAAAATGCACCTGAGAGTGCGTTTGTGTGTGTGGGTGTGTGTGTGTACGTGAGCCCATGCCATATCTTTAGCAACGTTGTTCCACGTTATAGCTGGGTCTGACAATAGCGACAGAAGCTGAGATTCTCTGTTAAGGCAAGCGTGAGTCTCTTATCACCAGGACTGAATTATCTTTTCTGCTGAGAACTGCCTTTCTGGAGATAACTCCTGGAGAACCAGAGTGAGATGTCTGCAGTTTCCTCTGGGGGAGAGTCGACTGTGAGCAGAAATAGTGGTTTAATCTCATTGACCTTAGCTCCTCCAAAGCCTACAAGTCTGTGGGCTGAACCGTGAGATGGGTAAGAGTGTAGGCTCTGAAGTCAGACTGACCTGAGCTGAAATCTTGGCTCTTCCCAATGTTGAGTTGTTGCACAAGTTTCAACTGAATCTGTGTCCAAGTCTATAAATGGTAATAATAAGAGTGCTCACATCCAGTCATTTGTGATAGGAGCCCTTAAAACACTTTGACATGGAAAACAGAAAAGACCAAACAAGTATTATGGTTGGTGACTATTGTAGTGTTTATTAGGCTTCTTAGAAACTGAAGTAACAGCATTCAACCATGTTTTCATGGCTCCTCTTACTTAACTGTCTTGGCCCAAGATCAGTTAGCAACTTTCTCCTCCTCTTAACAGTCGAGTTGGCCTCAGCACACAGATGGGGACTCGCAAGTTACAATAGCTGAGAACTCTGCCTCTCTACAGCCTCAGGCTGCATCCCAAGTCCAGCTGGCAAAAACAACAGAGGTGTAGGCAGATAGGGACCCCATACCTCATCCGCATACACAAGGAGCCCCAGTCCATCTGCCAGAACACCCAGTCTTTGCTAATCAGGACATTAACTTTAGACACAGGAAATTAGCTGACACAGTTCTGAAAGGTAAATTAATTTCTCAGTCTAGCCCTCCACCCTCTCAGAACAATGTCTCTGCTTCCTCTGTCCCTTGTGAAAACACCCCTCTCAAGAGCCACAAGTAAACAGGCTTTCATGTCAGGAATATCTTCTCTAATAATTTCTTTTTAAAATTTATTTATTTTTTAATTGGAGGATAATTGCTTTACAGTATCATGTAATTGCAGTGTCTGGTTCCTTGGGCACCGATATTCTTATTTCATTATCTAGGGTGGTTCATTCCGCTGGCATCCTTATCATCTGTTCATATAATTTAGCCGTGTTCGGGTTCTCTCTGCTGGTGTGTTATCAGCCCCCACTGTGGTTTGCTGCAATAGTTCTGTTCTAGACAACTCCCCCAATGTCTTGGGTTTCTCTGCAAACATTTATAGCACGATGCAGACTCTCAGAGGTACAGAGCATTCTTTTGTAACAATCTTTCTTTTCTCTTTTTTCCCTTTTATAAAAGTAGTTGCTATCAATTCATTCAAGGCTGCTTTAAAGAGTTCTGTTGCTTCAGGAGCTATAGTTGTGTTGTCAGGGTTAATTTTCATTGATTCAAATATTTTTATTGAGGCTTTCTTCAGTAGATTTAGCATGGTGTGGTTGTACCTTTTCTGGCAAATATTCTATCACTTCTCATAGTTAAAGGAGTATATTAATATAACATATCTGCCTCATTATGCTACACTATGGCTGATCAATGTTTGCTCTAGTTCAGTGTATTTAAACAAGACAGATCCGGTTTCTTTATCCAGGCAGCAAAGCACTAATTTTATTATAAATAGTTTTTTGTCTAATTTCATAATGGTTCACTTGCTCAACTTTCTAGCGATATTAGAAAAAGAATTTAAAGAATGTTACAACATTCACTGGAAACAGTCATTGTTACCATCATTTGGAATTCTTTGCCACAAAGAAATCTGAAGCAAAGAGTAGGTGACAAAAGGGACAGGATGTTGACAAGGCAATCCATGTTTCGGGGGGGATGCCACGGCTAGATGGTTCCCTGGGTGTCCCTTAACATGAAGATTCCGTGTTCTCCGCAGTCCACGCCCTAGATCCACTGCTCTGCAGTGCTCCAGCGTGCTCCTCCATGCTGATGGTGTGACACCATGGTGGTGCCACTCCTAAGCAAATACCTACAAGGCAGCAGCACCAAATGAGGAAACACCAGTTATTAGTTTACAGTAATCTTAGGAGCCAAACCAAACCAACTCTAATATTTTTAGTCCTTTAAAAGCAAACAAAAAGGCCTACGAGTGCTGGCACCACTCTCACTCCACATCACATCTCCTTACTCCAACCTCTGCTGCAAGACTGGCTTTGCTCCTGCTCTGACCAGCTTGCACAGGTGCGGGCTGGCTGACCTCACCTGAGCCCCACACCTGTCACTGACCCCGCCCGGACCCTCCCTTTGGAGGAAATCATGACCCTGTTTGCACTCAAGCAACCTTGCCTCATGAGCGCAGGAGCTGGGCACGCCATTGGACCAGGTGTGGGTGGGGGCCGGGACGAAGCCCTCCTCCCTCTAAACCCTGCACATAGCCCCACAGGGCATCCTTTCCAGGCTCCTGTGATCCTCACGGGCGGTGACCCCCAAGCTGGTCACCTCCAGTGGGAGCTCTTGAAGAAACAGAAATAGAATCTTCTCCCAACCCGAAATCCTCTCCACGTTGGCGGCAGAAAAAGAAAACATTCTTATTATTGAACAAGCCTGGAACTAGAATGCGAGGTGCCTCAGAGGTAATTGACCCGCTGAAAAAATGCAGAGACGGAAGGAATCTCTCTACCTCCCAGGCCAAGCAGAAAGAGCCCCTTCCGGGCATGTTCTCAAGGTAAACACTAACTAGTCCAGCAGCTCTGTGATCTGACAGTACCACTGGTCACACAGAGTTCACCCCAACTTTACCTGTAGCTGGGGTTATCCAGTGGAAAGCCGACTTCTGTCTGTTTGACAGCAGGTCATTTTGCAAACTGGGGCAAAGCATTCACCAAAGTGAGGCTCCTCCCTCCCCCCACCCCAGGAACTGGAAGGGAGGGGAACTTCCTCTATTGTTTCCCCCCAGATTCCACCTTTACTTATTTGTTTGGTTGGTTGGCTTTTTAATTTTCCAAATGATTTTTTCTTACCTTTTTTGGAGACATTTTATTTCTTGAAGTAGAGGTGATAGGAAACCACTTCTTTTGATGCTTGAATTTCAAAAAGGTGGTTCTCAAAATGTTTGCCTTTTAAGAGATGTCTCTCAGGTTCTTGAGAAAGCATTCCTGAGTCAAAAAGCTTTAAAAAATTTTTAAAAGACGCAAAACAAGGCCAGCTATTTTAAAGAGCTGAGAAAGTACATCCCCGTTTTCTAAACTAAATACTTGAGAAAAAGGAGAGGAGAGAAATCTCCCCTTTGCAGCAGGGAGAATTAAGACTCTTAGTTTCTGTTTGTCCTTGCATCGCCAAAGCAATGGGGCTTTCCATTGTCCAGCGGGGCCATACAGATAGGTGGCTCAGCGGCAAAGAATCTGCCTGCAATGCAGGAGACCTGGGTTTGATCCCTGGGTCAGGAAGATTCCCTGGAGAAGGAAATTGCAACCCACTCCAGTATTCTCACCTGGGAAATCCCATGGACAGAGGGGACTTGTGGGCTTCAGTCCAGGGGATGGCAAAGAGTCAGACATGATTGAAGAGACAGAACACACACACACACACACACACACACACACACACACAAAGCAATGATGCATCTGTGCTGGCTTTCCTTCCTTTCTCACTCACTGCTTCCTGGGGTCACTTAAATATCCACCTCCCTGGAAAGCCTGTTTAGTGAGAAGCCTCAGGAAGGGTGCTTGTAACAAAGGCACTCCATGACAAAGCATCATAATTAAAATTAAAAGGCAAAAAAATAGGGGAGATATTTATTACAAAAGAGAGAAATAATATTCTAATATACTAAAAAAAATGCAAATTAATTAAAATACTAAACCCTCCCACAAATTTAAATTAGAAACCTTTTCCTCATTGTTATTAAACACTTTTAAAAGGTAATATTCTTACTCAAATGTAAAACGCTTTCATGACATGATGTACCATTATGTTATGAGTCATTGAGAACGGAAAAATGCAACCTATTCAACTAGAACCCTTGTTTTTCCACTTTGATGTCTAATTTTATTTAATATAAAATAAAAATGAGAGTCTCAAACCTTGAATAGGAACTTCTGAAATGTGAATTTCTGATATTTTTGAGTCAGATTTGGAATTCAAATTTAGAGTCTCTCCTCTAGGATTTTAATTATTGCAAGATTTGCCCTAGTCTGAATGACAGTTTACATTATAATTTTCACATCAATGAGCACTGAGTCAACAAAACCAAACCAAATGTAAATTAAACACTGACTACTACAATTCTTTAATGGACTGAGTACCAGCAATATACAAGTTTTTTTTTTCATTTTTGTTACTTAATAAACTTATTTTAGAATAGGCTTATATTTACAGAAAAATTGTGAAGATTGTATAGAGTTTTCATACACCCAGTACCCAATTCCCCCATTTTTAACATCTTTCATTAGTCACATATGTTGTCACAATTACTGGGTCAATACTAACATACTATTAATTAATAATAGAAAACTAAGATCATGGCACCCAGTCCCATCACTTCATGGCAAATAGATGAGGAAACAATGGAAACACTGACAGACTTTATTCCGGGGCGCCCCAAAATCACTGCAGATGGTGACTGCCTCCATGAAATTAAAAGATGCTTCCTCCTTGGAAGAAAAGCTATGACCAACCTAGACAGCATATTGAAAGGCAGAGACATTACTTTGCCAACAAAAGTCCATATAGTCAAAAGCTATCGTTTTTCCAGTAGTCAGGTATGGATGTGAGAGTTGGACTATAAAGAAAGCTAAGTGCTGAAGAATTGGTGCTTTTGAACTGAGGTGCTGGAGAAGACTCTTGAGAGTCCCTTGGACAGCAAAGAAATCCAACAAGTCCATCCTAAAGGAGATCAGTATTGAATATTCATTGGAAGGACTGATGCTGAAGCTGAAACTCCAATACTTTGGCCACGTCATGCGAAGAACTGACTCATTAGAAAAGACCCTGATGCTGGGAAAGATTGAAGGCAGGAGGAGAAGGGGACGACAGAGTATGAGATGGTTGGATGGCATCACTGACTCAATGTACATGAGTAAATTCCAGGAGTTGGTGATGGACAGGGAGGTCTGGCGTGCTGTAGCTCATAGGAGTCAAACATAACTAAGTGACTGAACTGAACTGAATTAATAATATTAACCAAAATCCCAAACTGGAGTCAGATTTTCTTATCTTTTTCCTAACATCCTAATCTCTTCCAGGAGCCCATCCAAGATACCACATTATATTTAGTTATCCTGTCTCCCAAGGTTCCTTTTTTCTGTGACAGTTTCTCAGACTTTCCTTAATGTACATGAGTAAATTCCAGGAGTTGGTGATGGACAGGGAGGTCTGGCGTGCTGTAGCTCATAGGAGTCAAACATAACTAAGTGACTGAACTGAACTGAATTAATAATATTAACCAAAATCCCAAACTGGAGTCAGATTTTCTTATCTTTTTCCTAACATCCTAATCTCTTCCAGGAGCCCATCCAAGATACCACATTATATTTAGTTATCCTGTCTCCCAAGGTTCCTTTTTTCTGTGACAGTTTCTCAGACTTTCCTTGTGTTGGAAGACCTGGACAGTTTTAAGGTCAGGCATTGTTATAAAGTCTCTTGAGTGGGATTTGTCTGGCATTTTCCTCATTATAATACTGGGGTTTTAGGTTTGAAGGAGGAAAGACATAAAAAATAAAGTTCCATTTCCATCACATCATATCAAAGGTACTGACCATGAATAAAGACTTATCATGGCTGATGTCAACCTTGATCACCCAGCTGAGGTAGCGTCTGTTAGATTTCTCGCTGTAAAGTCATTCTTACCCCTTTGTCCACAGTGTCCTCTTTGGGAGGAAGTCACTTTGCTCAGCCCACACTTCAGGAGTGGGAGGTTACGCTCCACTTCCTAAAGGGCAGAGTGTCTACATCAAACACTTAGAATTCTTACATACAACAGATCTGTCTTTTCTCCCTCATGTATTCATTTATTCAGTCATTTTTTATATCAGTATGGACTCATGAGTACTTACTTTATACTTTGGGTTCCAGACGATTTTATTGTCTTGCTCAAATCATTTCCACTTTGAATTCTGGATGCTCTTTCAGTTGCCTTATTTCTTCCTGTGACATTCCTCAATCAATGTGGGCATTGGTTTTGGTTGGTTGGTTGTTTTTTTCTAACACACCCTTATCTTCTGCCACTACAAGATGCTATAGATATGTCAACTATATCTCAATAAAACAGAAGGGAAAAAACATGATGTATTCTTTTTAAGTATGTCAGCATAAAGTGTTCTCCCTCTGCCAAAAAGATTTCCATAGTCTAGTCCAAAAAAAGTACTATGGCTCATCAAAATATAATCTACATAGTGGTTTTCCTAGGTCTAAAAATAAAATCAATTGTAACTGACTTTTAAGGAAGAAGTAGCATTAGCATGCTTTATCAGCATACGTTAAACTGACTTAAATTTCTTCACAACATGCGTGTTTGCAAAGTCACATCAATCATGTCAGATGCTTTGAGACCCCTAGGCTGTAGCCCACCAGGCTCCTCCGTTCCATGGGATTTTCCAGGCAAGAATACTGGAGTGGGTTGCTGTGCCCTCCTCCAGGGGATCTTCCTGACCCAGGGATGGAACCCACATTTTTTACATCTGCTGCACTGGCAGACAGGTTCTTTCCCATTAGCTCTACCTGGGAAGCCCTCTTCATAACATAGTTTGCTAGATCTAAGGTATGAGTATAAGCTAAGCTGCTGTGACAAAAAGATTCTGAAATGCTGTGGCTTTAAAAAGTTAAAAGTTAATTTCTTTTCCAAGAACAGTCCAGCAGTGAGGTCCAGGATGAATGAGGTAGCAGTGCCCTGTGGAGTCATTCAGTGACCTGGGTCCCATTCCTCTGAGTCCCTTTCAGCATCCGCCCCCTCCCAGGGCTTCTTCTCATAGCATGGTTGAGCTGATTCAGCTCTGTCTGTACTCATGTTTTGCTCACAGGAAGGAGGAAAGAGAAGCTCAAGGTCACACAGCATTGTCTGTAAGTATTTAGATCACCCCTGTTCACACAGCTCTGCGAGGAGCCTGGGAACTGTAATAACTACTTGGGGATCTCTGTGCCCCGCTGACACTCTTAGAGCTTCAGTCCCTAAACAGGAGAAGGGAGGATGGGCGCGGTGTCCATTAGGCATCCCAGGTACACAGCTGTCATCCTGAGATCTAATGTTGTTCAGTTGCCAAGTTGTGTCTGACTATTTGCGACCCCGTGGATGGCAGCAGCCTGGCTTCCCTGTCCTTCGCTATCTCCCAGGGTTTGCTCAAATTCATGTCCATTGAGTCGGCGTTGCCATCCAACCGTCTGAGATCTAATACCAATTCCCCACAGTGAACTCCGCTGTCACAGCCCTTCGTGTTCAGTTCTTTCTGGCACGTGCCCCATGCCATCTATCCCCATCCAGTTGCCCTGTAGTCCCTGCTTCTCACCTGCCCTTCCCAATCTCAAAGAATCTGACTCACTAAGCAGAGACCAGTCCTTTCTTAACTCCTTAAATCCCCAAACTCCGAGTCCTTTTTCTTGGACAACACAGCTAAATTCCTTTAGGGCACAGCACTTCCAAACACAAAAGTCTGGAATGAATGGTCTCCAGGGTATCCTGCTCACACCTGGAATCTTCCCTCCTTCAGACATCAAAAACCAGCAAACGTGTGGCTCTTCCTGAGGGGAAGGAGAACTTGGGCTTCCCAAAGATGGGAGAAATATTTTACTTTAAGTCCTTCCAGGTGGGTTCACAGCACTGAAATCAAAAGCAAATATCAATAGATCTCCATCCTACATTAAATCATAAATAAATCTCTATGCTACCCATGTATTATGGGGCTGAATTATGTCTCCCTAAAATTCATGTTTGAAGTCCTATCCGCCAGGACCTCACAATGTGAACTCACTTGGACACAGGGTCTTTAAAGAGAGAATTAAGTTAGGACCTCCCTGGTGATCCAGTGGTAAAGACTCCTCCTGCCCATGTAGGGGACACAAGTTCAATCCCTGATCTGGGAAGATTCCACTTAGCTCAGGAAAACTAAGCCTACAAACCACAACTACTGAGCCTATTCCCACCACTACTGAAGCCCGAATGCTCTAGAACCATGCTCCACAACAAGAGAGCCACCGCAATGAGAAGCCTGCATACTACAGCTAGAGAAAGCCCGGAGCAGCTACAAAGCCCTAGTGCAGCCAAAACTAAATAAATGAAAAATGTTAAAAAAGAGAAATAACTAAGTTAAAATGAAGTCATTAGGAGGGCCCTAATCTGATATGACTGGTACCTTTATAAGAAGAGATTAAGACACAGACACGTACAGACAAAAGACCATGTAAAAACAAGAAGACAAAACTCTGCAAGCCAAGAAGAGAGGCCTCACAAGGAACCAACCCTGCCCACAGAACACCTTCCTTGTTCTTGGAGGCCTAGCCCCCAGTATTGTGAGAAAATACATTTCTGTTGTTTAAGCCAGTCTGTGGTTTGTTGGTGTGGCAGCCTGAGCAAACCAGCTAACTAATAAACGTGATTTCTCAGCAGAAGGCAGGTATTGTAGCAGCAGATGTAGAAACATTTGCTGATTTGTAATTATAGATTAATAGCAGTAGGATTTAGCTTAAAGAGTAGGGACTCAAGTCTGGGCATCTGAATTTTAATTCTTTTAATTTCATCATCATGTATCTGGCCTGGTACCTGGCCAAGTAACTTCTCTAGACCTTGGATTGCATATTTATTACACAATGAAAGGCTTCGAACAGATCGTCTTCAAGCAGTCAGTTTCTGAGTCCATGCTTGATAAAACTGTTAGAAACTCCCAACTGAGTCACTCTATTCCAGCTTTTATGAAATGTGCTTTGTGCAACACTGGAACTTAGAGATAACAGATACTTCTATAAAAAGAGATCAAATAAGTTTGGGAAACTGTATTTTTTATCCCACTTTTGGAAAGAGGTAAGGTCCATTAGCATCTTAAAGGATCTTTCAAAAAGTCCTACAGGAAAGAAAACTTGGATTTTGTGGAAGCCCAGGCCCTCTTTCCAAGCTTGCAACCTTTATAAACATCCTGAGGGGCTAATATTCCACAGCTCTTGCTTGGACATTGCTGGGGTATCATGTACCTATGTTAAAATTCTCTTGACACTTGTTAAACCATAGAGAGGTTTTTCAGCAGTAGTGCATAGGAGGTTAATTTATTAAACTTCCCTGGTGGCTCAGCAGTAAAGAATCTGCCTACAATGTGGGGGACCTGAGTTTGATCCCTGAATTGGGAAGATCCCTGGAGAAAGAATGATAACCTACTCAAGTATTCTTGCCTGGAGAATCCCATGGGACAGAGGGGCCTGGTGGGCTACAGTCCATGGGGGTAGCATAGAGTCAGACATGACTGAGCAACCAACACACTTTGAATTTATTACAACAGGGGAGAAAGATAGGGCTGAATTCCAGATATAACAAGGATAAGTCTTCTTATAGGCAAGGGACAGAATGAGAGGGTCAATGGATGCAAAATTACTGACAAGGGACATCAAGACTTGGTGGGGGAGGGGAAGAGGGGGAGCCTCGACAAACTGGCCAAGAAGGACTCTTGATGAAGTCAGGCCAGGGTGATCAGTTAATAAGAGAGGGGGAGAGGGAGGAATTTGGTCAAATATCAAAGATGGGAGGATGATTACTAAAACAACTTAGCAGGATTCTTGCTAAAACTGGACTCTGCAGGCTTAATTTAAAAAAAAAAAAAAATTCCTCAGTCATGTCCGTCTCTTTGCGACCCCATGGGCTATAGCCTGCAGGCTCCTCTGTCCATGGGATTCTCCAAGAAAGAATACTGGAGTAGGTTGCCATCCCCATTTCCAGAGGATCTTCCTGACCGAGGGATTGAACCCAGATCTCCTGCACTGGAGGCAGATTCTTTACCATCGAGCCACCAGGGAAACCCAGGCCAAAGGCAAGGCCTAGTCAAAAAGAGGGCTCACTGGAGACTGACTCAGTTTTGGTTGTTATTTTTTGGACCAGTTTTTGGGTCTGTCTGTGACAATTAATCACAAGAAGCTGCCACAAAATCTTTATCACTCAATCTTCCTTTATTTTTTCAGTAAATAATTTCTGATAGTCTCGTTTTCCAAGAAGGGAAAAAGACGGGAACCCAGTAATAGGACTTGGAGTGTGCTGGCTTCAGTCTAGTTTCTGTACAGAATCTACTGTGAGCAGAGTGTGCCTGAAGTCGACTAGCACAAAAGCTTGTCTTGACGGACTGTCCAGCAGCTCTGGCCTGGGACTTGACGGTGCCGGGTGCTCATCCCCATGGGAAATCCACCAGGCGGTTTCCCATGACCCAGGGGAGATCAACAGCATGGGAGCCCTGGGGCCGACAGTGGCCAAGGAAAGTCCGAAGACTATTTCAGTCCACAGTGTTAGAGCGTCTGGTCTCTTCTCTGTCTGTCACCTCACTTTCTTCACAGCAGCTGGAGGACATTTCTATGGTGGGGTGGCAGCACTCTGCTTCAGTGAAACGGGGAGTTGTGTGAAGTGAGAAAGACTGTGTTCACGGAAAATGTAGCAAGAACAGTGGTGGTGTTTTTCCCCCACTAGACTTCACTGTTTATCAGGAAGCTATTTGTGATGAAGGCTTAAAACCCAACCCCAATGAGATGGGGTTATACAAACACCTCCTTTGCACCTACCTATATCCCTGGGACTAAAACTGAACTTTAAGAAAATTAAATAATGCTGGAACTGAATAGATGTAAGAACCGCCTGGCTCAGTGACTTCACATCCTACAGGATTAGGGTCAGTTGAGGAGCTTGCCTGAGTACTGCCCCCTGAAATTCTGACTCAGTTGATCTAAGGAGGAGAGGGAGGAAGGCTCTGAGCTTTTAAAAGAAAATACATGTTAAAATCTCCTCCAGGTGACTTTAATGTCTAACTGGGGTTGAGACTAGTGATCTATTAGCCTCCTTAAATTTTATGGGTCAAGAAACTGAGGCCCAGAGAAGGGAAGTAACTTGTGAAAGGTCACACAGCTAAATAATGGCAAAGACCCCCCCACCCCAAAAAATAAAACTGGCATTATGCAGTACTGCAGGTTTTAAGACGTTTACTTAACTTCACCTGGTAATCGCAGTTGGCACACACCTTCACTTAGGGTCTTATAAACAAGGTAAAAAATCTGCAGACTTCTTTCTGATTCGTGTTCATTCACTCACGATTTGGATGTGCTGATTATAAGAATGTAAAGTTGACGAGGAGTAACTGGGAAAAAAATTATTCTTCAGTCCTTGTGTTTAAATGTTTCTAGTTATTTATCATTGTGTCATGTGTTACATACTCACATCAAATATATATATATCATTGCAATATCGTTATCTGAAGATAACTGACACTAGGAAGAAAGTGTTAGTTGTTCAGTCGTGTCCAGCTCTGCGATCCCATGAACTGTATAGCCAACAGGCTCCTATGTCCATGGGATTCTCCAAGCAAAAATACTGAAGTGGGTAGCCATTCCTTTCTCCAGGGGATCTTCCCGACCCAGGGATCAAACCCACATCTCTTGCATTGCAACTGAGCTACCATAAAATAGAAACTAAATTTTTACAGAAAACAGTGAAAAAGGTTGGGACTTTATTTTGAAAAATGAAAGCATACTTAATACTTATAATTACCATGACGAACTACCTCTTAGAATGAACAAAAAAAGAACTAAATGTTGATGGCTTTTACTGGCATTATTTTGCCATATAACCAACAAAGCCCTTCACTTTCCATTCAACTTTCAAACGATGAGCTTAAAGAGAGGCACTTTGGCAAAAACACTTCAGAGCTTTATGAATTTCCCCAAGGATTAAAAGGGTTCTCTTAATCCTTTGTTATTCAAATCCCCCTCCTTTCAAGCAGTGTTCTTGTGTTTTTACTTGTTCCCTGTTCTTCATTGGGTACCAGCTGTTCTCCAGTCTCAGATCACCAACTTCATCAAAATCCAACCTCTTTTGAAAATTCGACGATATCACTTCACAAACAGCTTGCATGGGATTTGCATTATATTTCCATGTGCAATTACAATTTGTGAGAGATTGATGAAGACACAGCCGGAGTGATCAGGGATAGTTATGCTCGTATCGAGGAGGAGTGACATTTGAATGGAGACTGATTTTACAAGTTGTCAGTTGTTTAGTGATTACTTCCTGGTAGACTAAGTCTTCACACAGTTATTTGAAACTATGGACACTTGGATACTAACTGCTCAGCTAAGTTGAACACCCTGCGCTGGTTGGCAATCCCAGTAGATCAACATGGCCTCTATGGAGATGGAAACTGCCTTCTTAGCAGGCAGGAAAAGCAAGCTTTGCAATCATCCATGTGGTAGCTCTTCTCTGCCTAGGACACCTCTCTTAGCTTTTTATGGTAACAGATCCCACCCCCTGATTACAGTGGGTGGACTTGACGGGTCTGGGTCAATTATTGTAGCCTATGCTTTGAGGTTGGTAAGTGCAGCAGTCCTCAACTGTTTTGGCACCAGGGACCAGTTTCGTGGAAGACCATTCTTCCACGGGGGGCAGGGGGCAGAGATGGTTTGTTGATGATTCACGATTGTGCACTTGATTTCTGTTATTACTTCAGCTCCACCTCAGCAGCAGGCATTAGCTCCCCTGGATAAGGGGGTCTTCCTTCCTACATAATGAAATCCCCATTCTAGACCAGCGGTTTCTTAGCTGGCCTTGTGTCCAGCAATGTGGTCCATACAGACCCGGTGCAGCCCTGGCTGCCTGGAACCTGGGTTTGGTGATCACAGCTTTGAAAACGGGAAGATGATGGAGTGGTCTCTCCTCTGCCTTAAGAGGAGAAAGATTGAAGGCAAAAGGAGAAGCAGATGGCAGAGGATGAGGTGGTTGTATGGCATCACTGACTCAATGGACATGAATGTGAGCAAACTCCGGGAGACAGTGAAGGACAGAGGAGACTGGTGTGCTGCAGTCCATGGGGTTGCAAAGAATCAGACACGACTGAGCACCTGAACAACAGCAACAACTCTGCCTTATCGACCTGATTTCTGCAGGAAAGACTTGATTTCTGTGGGTGTCGTCTCAGTCAGATTTATCCACTGCTTGGCACACTGGTGACAGCTGTCTGATGCCTGGATGCTCTCCTTGTTCCGTGCTGTTACTACAGGAGGTCAAGCAGCATCTTCCCAAGGAAAAGGAGATGAGAGGTAGTCTCTTGAGGACAGAAAAGAGAGGCTCAAATACCCAAGCTCCCTGGCTGTACGTTAAAGCGAAGGTTGCTCGGTCATGTCCGAATTTTTGCAACCCCATGGTCTATCTAGTCCATGGTATTCTCCAGGCCAGAATACTGGAGTGGGTAGCTGTTCCCTTCTCAGGGGATCTTCCCAACCCAGGGATCGAACTCAGGTCTCCCACTTTGCAGGCGGATTCTTTACCAGCTGAGTCAGGAGGGAAGCCCAAGAATAATGGAATGGGTAGCCTATCCCTTCTCCAGGGAATCTTCCCAACCCAGGAATCAAATCGGGGTCTCCTACATTGCAGGCGGGTTCTTTACCAACTGAACTACCAGGGAAGCCTGTTCGTTAAAGGGACAAAGCAAAGACATTGTGGTCCTTGCTCCCCAGCTCAGAATGAACTGAGGCTGCAGCTGTTTTGTTGCCTGAAAGGGGTTTTGTAGGAAAATAATTTCTCCTGAAGGGCAGAAATAGGTCTGAGGCAGGCCTGACCCCTGGGTCTGCTCAGTGGTATGATGGATAGGAAACTGACTTCTGATTGATCCAGGTCTCTTATACACATCTAGATGT
>SJXQ01000535.1:40394-50603 GCA_006408695.1 Aepyceros melampus | reverse complement strand
ATATATATATATATATATATATATACACAAACTAAATGAAAACACATAGATATGGAAAACAGAATAAAGGTTACTGGAGGGGAGGTGGGGTAGGGGCAGGGGACAAGGGCAGGCAGACAGTCAGACAGTCTCCAAAGTGAGGTCCGGTCCTGCAAGGGATGTGAATTTAAGCCGCGTCCTCCCCATGAGAATGGCAAAGGCACACTGCTTTTCCCTGGTGGGTCCTCACGCCCGGCAATGATACTATTAGGTGGTCAACCCTTGGTTTCTGGGACACCTGCATTTATGTCTGTGTAGTCTTCCTTCCTTTATCACAATCTCCATACATTTTTTAAATTAACGCTGCTGCTGCTTAGTTGCTTCAGTCATGTCTGATTCTGTGTGACTCTATGGACTGTACTCTGCCAGGCTCTTCTGTCCATGGAATTCTCTAGGCAAGAGTACCAGAGGAGGTTGCCATGCCCTCCTCCAGGGGATCTTTCTGATCCAGGGATCAAACTCAGGTCTCCTGTACTGTGGGCAGATTTTTTACCAGTGAGCCACCAGGGAAGCCCAAATTAACACTATCACCTCTCTTAACAACATATGTTTTCACCAATCACATCGCCATCACTTTGCGACATCCACTCAGTGAGGTTTAGATCACAGGAAGGGAGAAGCTTCCCTGTTTCAAGGTGCTGGATCTGAGTTCAGGAATCCTTGCAGGAGAATCCATCTGGCTCTGCTGGGCCACGATGCTGTGTACAATGACCCCTAGGTAGTCCACTAGAGACTCAAGGTTACGACAAGCACATGAAAAATGATGCCTTTCATTTTTTTCCCTTTCAGAAAGGCAGATACTTACTGAACAAGCCAGCAGGTTCTACCAACCTTCACCCTATTAACCTGGCATCATAAAATGAAATCCACAGTGTAAGCTAGTTCAGCCAGCAAGTTCCGGAAGGGTCTGAAATTCAAGGCTGTACGATGGTTACCTCACACCAGCACTGCTTTCAAAAGTCCTCTCTCATTTGGGAGACTCTCCAAGGTTGTGAGTCCCATTTTCCACTGTGACATGTTAAAAATCATCATGGGTAAATTGTTCCACAGATAGTTTTGGGTCTTACACCAAAGAAATTTCCTGTGAATTGAACAAAATTGTTCATGTAGGATTGAAAAGCCTATATTTTATTGTGTGTGTGTGTTGGGAGGGGAAGATCTAGAAATTACTCTTTCCAACCTGGGTTATGTGGAGGTGGTACTATTGGCGACATGATCTCAGTTATCTTGATCCATAAAAACAGTATCTGATTGGCTTCTACCACCATAGTTCAGAAAACAATTCTGTGGAACAGTTTGCCCCATGAGTTGAACCTTCAAAGCTCTGAGAGAAATTCAAAAGCTGTTCCTTTCTCTTGAAGTACACCAGTTAATTGCCTACCAGATGGCCTCTGAAGACTCTGGTATTGAAACTGAACCTATAAACAGTGAAATGTTAACAACATAAATGGACAACTTGGGAGGGTCTGTGCCCTAATAGGCTAGGAACATTATGTAAGTGTCCCCAGTTATTCAGTCATTATTAATTAGGACATAGAGAGATTGAAGATGAAATAGCCAGCCTTCAGAAGAGTAACACCCTGAAAGGGAGCACCCTTGGGTGCTCCAACTGACTGCTGGGTGTGAGAATGAGGAGGTGGCTAGTGCTTACTCATGAATGAGTGGCTGGCCAGATGCTGCAAGGGCTTCACCTCCTTCTCCCATTCTCTTAGAAAAGCAAAAGATTTGCCTTGCTCAGAATGAAGGCAGGATATACTTGTATATATGGAAATAGAAATCAGAAGTAAGCTAGAGAAAAGGAAGGGATGAAACTCTCACAAGTTCAAAGCCAGGAGTGTGTGGAGTCAGAATCATTGCTCAGCACTGGATGACCAATGGGTCCCTTCAAAGCAGGCAAGTGTCACTGAAAATGAATTCTTGGGAAGAGTCAATCATAACTTAACAAAAAAGCACTTCTGGAGGTTCAGTTAGGTCACAGGATAGACTTTTGAGAGTTACAATGAAATACTTTCAAATTTAGAAATTCACATCCAAAGAAAATGAAAACACTAATTTGAAAAGATCCACACACCCTGATGTTCATTGTAGGATTATTTACAATAACCAAGATATGGAAGCAATGTATGTACTCCCTGGTAGGTAAATGGATAAAGAAGCTGGGAGCTTATATATGCACACAATAGAATGTTACTCCGGCATCAAAAAAAAAAAAAAGGTGAAATCTTGCCATTTTGAGAACACAGATGGACCTAGAAGGTATTGGGTTAAGTGAATAAACCAGATAGAGAAAGATAAATATTGCATGATTTCACTTACATGTAGACTATAAAGAGCAAAGCAAATGAACAAACACAATAAAACAGGAACAGAATCATAGAGACAGAGAACAAAGAGGTAGTTGCCAGAGGGGAGGGAGTTTGGGGGGAGGGGAGGGAAAAAGGTGAACAAAGTTAAGAAATACAAAGTTCCAGTTACAAAGTAAGTGAGTCACAGGTATGAAACATATTGTGCAGGGAATATAGCCAATAATTGCATAATATCTTTGCATGGTTATAGCCAATAATTGCCTAATATCTTTGCATGGTGACAGATGAAAGCAAGTCATCATGATGATCATTTTGAAATCTATTGCAATATTGAGTCACTGGGTTGTGTACCAGAAACTAACGTAGTGTTGTAGGTCAATTATACTTCAAAAAAAAAAAAACTCATAGAAAAAGGGATCAACAAGAGATCTTCTATCCAGTTCCCCCTCCCAACACCCCCTACTGATACATTACCATATGTAAAATAGAGAGCCAACGGGAATTTGCCCTATGACTGAGGGAACTCAAACCAGGGCTCCGTAACAACCTAGAGGGGTGAGAGGGAGGTTCAAGAGAGAGGGGACATATGTATATCTATGGCTGATTCATGTTGATGCATGGCAGAAACCAACACAATATTGTGAAGCAAGTATCCTTTAATTGAAAATAAACATTTTTTTTTAAAAGAGAAGGTGCTTGGAGGAAAGATTTAGGAAACTTAACAGGAGAAATATGAACCCTGGAAGGTAGAAAATATGAAAGATGAAGAAGAATGATAACAAAATAAGAGAAAAATTTTTCAAAAATGAGAAGTAAAGCCAAAAATGTTTAAGTCTCCCAAATCAAGCAAGATTGAAGAATAGCACATTTGAGCATATTTTCATAAAATTTCACTACTCCAAAGAGCAGAAATTCTTCCAAGAGATGGTTTAAACTGAAGAATGCCTAGAGACCTTTTTATTTAAGCAGTCACCCATCGAACAGTCAAGAATGGGCTGCTGTTGTTTGTACCTGTCGTGCCCTCAGAGCACATGGGCAGATTTCTGGAAGAATCCAGAAGGACCAGAAAAATGTTCTGAAAACCTAAGAAAGACCAATGTGGGCTTCTCATGCCCAGTGGGCTGCCACTCTGAGAGGTGACTAACAGGCAGTGGGCATGTCTATGAAGATCCAGGGGTTCTGGAATCGACGCATCCACCTGTGACCCTGTAGAGCCATCACCTCCTCTTTGTGAAGCCATTTCTGCAGAAAAGTTTTCACATCCTTTGCAATTAAAGAAATCTCACATCGCTTCGTGGTGTCTGCTGAATTTTCCATATCGACCATTATCCCAACATGACATAGCCACGTAAAAATAAAGCCTTCCAAACTCCCAGCTGGAAAGAACAAGTTCCTTTCAAAGGAAATAGAATCACTGGCATTGGGTTTTCATCGGTAACTCGGGAAGCTAAACAACAGAGTGGAATCTATAAACCACTGAGGAAAAAATAACACAACTCCGAGAATCCCATATGCAGTCAAGAACAAACAAGATACTATGGGTATGTGAGAATCAGAATAATCGCAGCATAGGTTAGGATCTTAGCAGCAGGAGGCAGAACCGCTCCAGCTAGTCTTAGCAGAAAGGGATAGAGATCTTTGAAAGAGTCACTGGGAGAGCTGAAGAAACAGGTTATGGGATTAGGGCCTGAGAAGAATTCTCTGATTCACACTGCAAAATAGATCTGCTAAGGATGTGGACATTTTGGAGGCCATTAGTCAGCTGATCACAGCAAGCAGAGTTACTTTACAGTCTGTGTCCAATAACTTCAAGATCTAAAAGTATTGGAAAGTCTGTTTCTGTGGTACATTTTCGCAGAGGGTTCCCTCACATGTTGCTCGTTTATGTTTGACGGTATGTTTGGTGTGTTTGACTATGTCCTGCCCCCTAGACTCCTGGGGCTTTGCAGGAAGAGATGGTACCTGGATTCTGTCAATACACAGACTCTTCTCAGGCACTAACTGGACCATTAGCAAAAACACAAGCACTTCTTTACTACCAATAATTCTGAATTTTTGTTGGAAAACCACTAAAAGTTGTATAGTCTATAAATTTTGTAATACATCTTTAATCAAGTTGTGTATACAAACAGAGCCCTGCTAAAATGTATTTGCCCCAAGTCTGTGTAAACCATAGGCTTCCCAGGTGGCACTAATGGCAAAGAATCTGCCTGCAAGGCAGGAGACCTGGGTCAGGAAGATGCCCTGGAGGAAAGAATGGCAACCCACTCCAGTATTCTTGCCTTGAGAATCCCAGGACAGAGGAGCCAGATAGGCTACAGTCTGTGGGGTTGCAAAGAGTCGGACACATTGGAAGTGACTTGGCACACACGCACGCTCTGTAAACCACAAAGAAGCCCCAGCCAAAGCTGCACAGGCAGAAAAGTGGGGATGTTGAACTAGGAAAGTGGAAGCAGGAGTGGAGCAGAGAGATCTGAGCTCTAAACAATGTAAGCTGTTGAAGCAGGTGGGCTAGATGGTCATCCTGGTGTGTCTCAGAGAAAAGATGCTGGGTGGGGGGCATAGGAGTGGATAGGATACGTGAACACAGCAAAAGAGCACATTTGAGACCAGGATGGGCCTGGTGTCCTATGAATGAAGCTAAAGATGTCTGTGGAGCTTCTGGGAGATGTCCAGCAAAACACGGGCAGTGTGATGTAAAGCCTGAGCATGGAGAGAGAGGGGGTCATTGGTGGATGGGGGGGGCGGTTGGTGAAAACCTCGAGGGAAATGAGATTCTTCCAGGAGAGTGTACTGGACTGAGCAGCTGCTGAGACAGAATCCACTGAAATTTACTGACCACAGCTGAGTCTAGATTCTTACCCTCCTCTTGACCAGTAGGACGAGATCCCAGGCTAAAAGTGGGTAATGATTATAAAACTACAGCCCATTGCTTTATGTAAATTAAAATGTGAATTCACCAAGAAAATTTCTTTTCAACTCATTGACTTTACATTTTAGCCACAAAGTCTAGATTAATATTAACTACATTATCTAATCAGCTAATCAAACTCGGTGGAAGAAATATTTCTTCAGTGACTTTTACTATTATTAAAGGACAGTAAAACATACATCAAAGATAGACAGGAAATCAAAGCTCTCAAACTTTTCTTTTTCAAAAACAACATAAGTAAATTTTTGAGGAAATACTTGTAATTTCACCATCCTAATGCAAAAATTATTTTCATTTTTACCTGTTTTCCATTCTTTGGCCATATATGAACACTTCCATGTTGTTGTAGTCATACCATACATATACTTTTGCAGTTTGCTTTAAAATTTTTATATTGTAAAATATTGTGATGTTTATACACTCTTGACAAATGATCATTATTTTCAAAGTCTTCATGTTGATAAACTATAATTTTCAGACATTCTCTTGTAGTTGGATATTTTAATCACATATAGCTTTTGATTTATTAGAGAAGATGGCAGTGAACAAACATTAGTATTTTTCTAATTAAGCTTCTGTCTAATGAAAACGTCTAGTTTCATCATATCTTTACCAGCGCAGAGCATTATCACTTTTTAGATGATTTGATAATTTAGTTTAAAAGTTCCCTGTGGTTTACTTTAATTGCATTCTTTTGGTTATTAGGGAGAAAACATTTTTGTATGGATTTACATACCATGACTAGAGTGCTAACGATAAAACAAAAAGGAATGAAATAAATAATTGTGTAATTTCAGTACACTAACCAGAGTCTAGCTGCTAACTGAAGAAGCTTTGATTTTGTCCCCCTGCGTCCGCTCATTAATTGAACAATCAGAAATCTCTATGTTATGGTGGGTTTTCTCACTTCTCTACTCTTATTCTGCTGGAAGAGGCCTTATCTTCTGTTACTGTGTTCAGTGCAGTCTGTAAGGTAGAATACACGCGGCCTCCACAAAGTCCAACCTCTTTATGCTTTTTGTATTGCTATCCCACAGAAAAGTAAACTGAGGCTAAGAAGGCAGGTTGCTTACTCAAGATCATACAGGTCATGATTTGGAAAAGCCCAGGTTTGAATCCAGATAAGTCCCTCCAAATACTTTCTCCAATGTGTTGACCAAGCCAGCTGATCACAAAATTAACCTACCCCAACTCATTCTAATGAACAGCTCCTGAATCAACCTTCTTTGCAAACACAAAGTTGCATACAGATTCGTGGTGGCATTACTGTATTTTGCAATAACGAGTTTAGTAGGACATGAGGCCTTCCCAATGTCCTCTCAGATAGTATGATTCCATAAAAATGAGATTATGTAAGAGGGCCCTGTCTCCACTGTCACTCAGGAACCACATATAATTATCCCTTGCTGTCTGATTTAATTAAAATTCAAGAAGCACTGATTCACATCCAAAACCACATTCACTGAGATAAAATCTACTAGACAGAGTCCTTTGATGTGCTAATTAATAAGACACACGATTCTCCTTTTAGTTGCTTTATCTTTGAATACTTTTCCAAACATTGTCTTTAGGAGATAATGGAATTTAAATTTGTTTTCTTTATGCCACTTAATGAGATCTTGGTTGCTACCAGATTCAGGAAGTCATGCTAAACAATGTATATAACACAAGTCCAGTCATTTGATGGCTCTTGGTGGCTGTGTAATCCTGGCCAAAGATACACATTCAGCAGGATGTCCTATTTTGGGTGCTGGATGGAGCCAACAACTCCGGACAATTTTCTACCTTGGTGATTGGAATACTCGCGGCTTACTTCTACTTTTTGTGAGAGGAAGCACACTAAGATACCTGAGATTCCAAAGAATATTCACAGGAATTGTGTGGAGTTAGCAGGGAAGGGGAATTAAGATGCCTCATCTCTTGTAAAAAAATGAAGTTGAGAGTGTAGACCATCTATGATAACTCCCAGCAAATGCCATTTAAAGCCAATAATCCTTTAAAGTCCAGTTATTAAACAGCCCTGTGATACAGAATATCTGATAAGAAAAGTATCTTGTTTGGACTAATCTCAGTTCCACTATTAACTATATACGTAACCATAGCACCTAATAATGTTGAATATTTAATATCCAGTTGGACTTCCCAGGTGGTTCAGTGGCAAAGAATCCACTTGCCAAGGCAGGGCACGCAGGTTTGATCCTTGGATTGGGAAGGTCCCCTGGAGGAGGAAATGGCTCCCCACTCCAGTATTCTTGCCTGGGAAATCCTATGGACAGAGGAGCCTGGCAGGCCACCATCCATTGGGTCCCAAAGATGGGACACGGCTGGACATCTGAGCACACACACACACACACTATGCAAGTAGTCCAGTTTATGTAAGTTTTTTGTTTATTTTTCTTGCCTTCTTGCATTGGCTGTAGCAATAATCTTATACTATCACTGACTATAGAGAGAATGGGAAAATAACTCAGCCTTTCCTCTAATATGGCTGACTGAAATGTTTTAATTATTTTTCTTTATTCCTGATCATTGGATTACATTCAACATATAACTTAACACACAAATATATTCACAGGAGTTCTGATGACTTTATCAAAAATATTTTTGATGCGTTTATAAATAATTGTATGCTACTTGATCTAGTACGTTCCTTTATTGAAAGGTTAGGCATCATTATTTTGGTTAGGCATCAATAGAAAACAAATTTTCTGTTCGTGAATATACATCTGATCATTGTAAACACATTCCAAGACAAGCTGACTTTGTATTTTCAAACCTTATTTCGTCAATGGCTGCACACATGCTCCCAAAGCTGTGCAGAGGCGAGCACATCTTTACCTGTAAACAATCTAGGTCATGATGCTGTGTAGGTGGATGATAGGATTATTCCTGGAAGTCATTTTATATGGAAACAGCTAGAACGATCTTAAATATGCACTGATGTGACTGCAAATCCCCAAACACGTTTCAACAAATGGAACTAAATATAATGTCAGCTTGAATGCCCTTTAGCCAGGTCCCATGTGTACATAGCCAGTGTTTTGTTAATATTTTCAGCACAGAGATTCTGCACAATTTTGTTAGACTTATAGCTAAGTATTTTATAATTTAGGGTGCTATTTTAAAGGGCAGAATTTTTTCAGTTCCAAATTGTTCATTAATAAAATATAGAAATATGATTGGCTGGCTTTTGTATACGGTGATATTGTGACCTTGATACACTCACTTATTCTACGAATTTGGAGTCGATTCTTCAGGAATATCTACAATCTTGTTGTCTAAAAATCAGAATGGTGTTGTCTTTCTTCCAACCTGTATGCTATTTTTTTTTCCTGTCTGTGCCTTCCCGCTCTGCTAGGACCTCCAGGACAATACAGAGTAGAAGAGGTGATAGCAAACATCCTTCCTTTTTCTTGATTGTAGGGGGAAAGCATTACCCTTTTACCATTAAGTGTGTTGTTAGCTGTGGGTATTTGCACAGGGCTCTTTATCAATAGATTGAGAATGTTTCCTTCAGTTCCTAGTTTGTTGACATTTTGTGTTTGTTTTGCAATAAATGGATGCTGGATTTTGCCATGTGCTTCTCCTGAACTCATTGAGATGATCATGGAGTTTCTTTTCTTTTGTCTGTGGATACGGTGAAAACACTTGCTCATTGAAAGGAAAGCTATGACAAACCTAGACAGCGTATTCAAAAGCAGAGATATCACTTTGCCAACAAAGGTCCATATAGTCAAAGATATGATTTTTCCAGTAGTCATGTATGGATGTGAGAGTTGAACCATAAAGAAGGCTGAGAGCTGAAGAACTGATGCTTTTGAACTGTGGTGTTGGAGAAGACTCTTGAGAGTCCCTTGGACTGCAAGGAGATCCAACCAGCCCATCCTAAAGGAAATCAACACTGAATGTTCATTGGAACAACCGAGTTAAAGCTGAAGCTCCAATACTTGGCTACCTGATGTGAAGAGCCAATTCATTGGAAACGACCCTGATGCTGGGAAAGACTGAGGGCAGGAGGAGTTTGAGCACACTCCGGGAGATAGTGAAGGACAGGGAAGCCTAGCATGCTGGGATCTCAAAGAGTCAGACACTTAGTGACTGAACAACAAAATAGTGAATTACAGTGATTAATTTTTGAGGCATAAGGCATGTTATTGATTGATTCATTTGACAAACACTTATGGGCAGTTACTTTGCCCGGGCATGATGTTGGGTGCTGGAGATAGAGTTCTGATTCGGGGCAGACCCCGCCCTGGGGAGCTCAGGGATCACTGAACCCCTTGTGCTCACTAGCTTTGGAGCATGGAAACGACCCTGATGCTGGGAAAGACTGAGGGCAGGAGGAGTTTGAGCACACTCCGGGAGATAGTGAAGGACAGGGAAGCCTAGCATGCTGGGATCTCAAAGAGTCAGACACTTAGTGACTGAACAACAAAATAGTGAATTACAGTGATTAATTTTTGAGGCATAAGGCATGTTATTGATTGATTCATTTGACAAACACTTATGGGCAGTTACTTTGCCCGGGCATGATGTTGGGTGCTGGAGATAGAGTTCTGATTCGGGGCAGACCCCGCCCTGGGGAGCTCAGGGATCACTGAACCCCTTGTGCTCACTAGCTTTGGAGCCTGCACCCCATATCACTTCTGCATGCCAGGATGGCATGCTTTTCCTGCACATCTAGGGTGAATGGGTAAGATGCTGCTGGCCCCAGGAATAGACGAATCAGGAGATGTGGGCTGGAGGGTGCAGGGCTGGCCCTGTAGCTTCTGCTGCTGTTTGTTGTTGTTTAGTTGCTCAGTCATATCTGACTCTTTGTGGCCCCCTGGACTGCAGCCCTCCAGGCTCCGTGCTCCATAGAATTCCCCAGGCAAGATACTGGGGTAGGTTGCCATTTCCTTCTCTAGAGGATAGCGGGTTCAATTCCCGGGT
>SJXQ01000535.1:21539-39663 GCA_006408695.1 Aepyceros melampus | reverse complement strand
TAAGGCCTCCTCAGACAGCCATTTTGCTTTTTTGTATTTCTTTTCCATGGGGATGGTCTTGATCCCTGTCTCCTGTACAATGTCATGAACCTCATCCCATAGTTCATCAGGCACTCTATTTATCAGATCTAGGCCCTTAAATCTATTTCTCATTTCCACTGTATAATCATAAAGGATTTGATTTAGGTCATACCTGAATGGTCTAGCGGTTTTCCCTACTTTCTTCAATTTAAGTCTGAATTTGGTAATATGGAGTTCATGATCTGAGCCACAGTCAGCTCCTGGTGTTGTTTTTGTTGACTGCATAGAGCTTCTCCATCTTTGGCTGCAAAGAATATAATCAATCTGATTTTGGTGTTGACCATCTGGTGATGTCCATGTGTAGAGTCTTCTTCTGTGTTGTTGGAAGAGAGTGTTTGCTATGACCAGTGCATTTTCTTGGCAAAACAGTCCACGGGGTCTCAAAGAGTCTGACAGGACTGAGTGACTTAACTTTCACTTTCACTTTAACTCATCAGTTACCAGGGAAACTAGCAGAAAGCTACCACCTTCACCATCTCTTTGATAAGCTCTTGTGGTGGAGATGTCCTGAACTAAAGTTCAAGTAGTAGCTGGTAAGGTATGTAGGAAGTATGCAGGAAAGTCAGATGTGCAAGGAGGTATATGTGAAGCAGGCACTGGTTGAGCAGGGACACACAGAGAATAAGAGGACAGTTGTCTTGGCAGTCCAGTCATACACGTCCTAAGCTGCTCAGTGGCAGGGCAGAGTTCTCAGAAATAAAACCGCTCAAGATGGCCCAAACTTGGCTGAGTTCTAGTATGTACGAAGCTCTGGTCTTCCAGTGTGGAGCCACAGGGCCTGCACCTGGTTACCCAGCTGGCCAGGGCTGTAATCCCCCCAAGCCTTTTGTTAATTACTCTTGAGATCCGAAAGCAGAGGAACCTTTAAGGGGCATCTAGCCAAGACCCTTCGGAGAAGGCAATGGCACCCCACTCCAGTACTCTTGCCTGGAAAATCCCATGGATGGAAAAGCCTGGAAGGCTGCAGTCCATGGGGTCGCTGAGGGTCAGACACGACTGAACGACTTCACTTTCACGCATTGGAGAAGGAAATGGCAACCCACTCCAGTGTTCTTGCCTGGAGAATCCCAGAGACGGGAGAGCCTGGTGGGCTGCCGTCTATGGGATCGCAGAGTCGGACACGACTGAAGTGACTTAGCAGCAGTAGCCAAGACCCTTAAACCTCTCCTTAAAAATCTCTCATTCCCACTCTGGTGCATCTAGAGTGAATATTTGCTAAAAGCAGGCCCCCCTTGGAGACCATGGATGGAAAAGCCTGGAAGGCTGCAGTCCATGGGGTCGCTGAGGGTCAGACACGACTGAACGACTTCACTTTCACGCATTGGAGAAGGAAATGGCAACCCACTCCAGTGTTCTTGCCTGGAGAATCCCAGAGACGGGAGAGCCTGGTGGGCTGCCGTCTATGGGATCGCAGAGTCGGACACGACTGAAGTGACTTAGCAGCAGTAGCCAAGACCCTTAAACCTCTCCTTAAAAATCTCTCATTCCCACTCTGGTGCATCTAGAGTGAATATTTGCTAAAAGCAGGCCCCCCTTGGAGAAATTTACCTACACTCTTGTTGAGCTCTGAACCTTTTAACTTCAGATGTGAAAATGAACCAGAAAGTGTCAGAGGCAGGATGGAGGGGGTTGGGGGTGGAGTTTGAGTCTCAATATGTACATAACACCTGTGGTGAGTGGGTGGCTGAATACACCTAAAGAAGTTGGGAGAGCAAGGTGATGGTTGAGCCTTCTACAGGAAATTAGTTTGTTCTATCCTTGCTTCTCAAACTGGGTCCTTGCAGGGCCACGTCAGAGTGGCTGCAGTGTCTTCCTGCTGTGTCAAATTTACTCCAAGGTTTTGGGTGAAATCGGTAAATTCAGTGGTCAGTCAGTGATTGGAAATATTACTTGCACATGAAAGTAAACATGACTATATTAAGGAGTAAGATAAAACTAAGCTGGGTAGCCTCGTGGACATGTGATCACTTTGGAAGCTTGGATGCTCCTCTGTAATCAACGCTCCCTCTTTTCTGAAGTCAGGAAGCGCAGGGGAAAGGCACTGCCCATAGTAATGTGTTCGGCCCAGGAGCGTCCTTTCTGGGAGACAGACGGGCAGGTCTGGAGGTGTGACTTCCCTGACCACTTCCCTGTCATTGTTATTCTTGTCATTCACGCCATCGTTAGCTCAGGAGGTGGATGAAACCAAAATCCATTCCTGTGTCTGGGTTTGGGAAGAGCCGATGCGCCAGGCCCCCAGCAGAGGTGGCAGCTGCGGGGTGGGGGAGACGGGAAGCGCTGACTGAGGCCTCCCAGGCCTGCTTGATATTCTGGGGACGCAGGCAGCAGTGGTCAGAATCCTCAGCTGAACCTGCCTGGCTGCTCCGGAGGCCAGAGGGCGCTTGGCAGGAAGGCCAGGAAGTGAAATAGCAAACAATCTCCAAAGAGCGCACAGCCAAGGGGCTGTTTGCTGCCCCCACCCCGCGAAGTCTGGGTGGGAGGCGGCGAGGGCTCTGAAGGGCCCAGCCAGCACCACCCCTTCCCCACAGGGACCTCCACCCTGCTTGTCTCTCCATCTCTCCGGGTGTAAATGACTCTGGGCCATGATGGCAGCTGTGGTGGCTGGGTCCCCGCCAGACCCCTAGAGAGACATCTGGGGAGACCCAGGAAGTGGGGGGAGTCCAGAGAGGGAGGGGCCAATGTGTCAGAGACGCCCCTGCCTTCACGGTGTCCCGGAGTCTAAGGCGCATGTCAGACACGCGCCTGATGCCCCATCATCCCAAATGAGAGCTGGTCCTTTTTGAAATTCTCCCTCCACAGTGGAGATGTTGTTGTTCAGCCACTAAGTCATGTCCAACTTGGTGCAACCCCATGAACTGCCACCACCATAGGAACAACCTAAATCGTATGGCAAGCAGAAAGGGGGCTGAGTGACACAGGGTCCATCGCCTTCTGATACTGAGGGATCAGCTGGGGTCCAGTGAAATGAAAATGTTTCCTTATTGGCAAAGGAGGACCCACACATGGCCCCTGGGCAGGGGCGGGGAGGTCTCCTTCCCTGAGGGGATCTCCACCATGCTGTCCTTCCCTCCTGGGCTTACTCGTCCCAGGTTTGCTCCGGGACCTGCCCAGCAGGACTGCAACACCCTAGGGAGACGCAGCCCCGCAGGACAGTCAGGCCCGGCCCCAGGTCCCTGGCAGTGGGCTCCTCTCAGTCCAGCTAGTCCACAGGAGCACTCTCAGATGTTATCAGAGGGGCAGGAAACTCCACAGGCCCTTTAGCTGAGCTCGTTGTGGCAGTTCAGTCACTCCATTGTGTCTGACTCTTTGCGACCCCACAGACTGAAGCGCACCAAGCTTCCCAGTCCTTCACCAGCTCCAGGAGTTTGCTTAGACTCACATCCAGTGAGTCAGTGATGCCATCCAACCACTTCATCCTCTGTCACCCCTCTCTGCTGTCTCAGCTGAGCTGGAGACCTGCAACAGCCCATGACTCGGTCCCGAGAATGGAGGGGACCCCGGTTGCACAGAGAGTGAAAGAGTGAAGAGCAGGGATGGGTGCAGGCAGGAGCCTCCTGCAGCCACCTGGGGGGTGAGCCCTCCGCCCAGGATGGGAGAAGGAGAGGGTGAGCAGAACCAAAGAGTTGGTCATCTGAAGCCAGGAGAGAGAATAGCAAACCGGGGGCCAGAGCAGGCCTTGGGCCAGCAAGGGGAGCAGGCGCAACGCAGGGAGTTCAACAGAGCCTGGGCACCAAGTGGGGGCCACACACACCCTCTTAGGGCAGGAGGGACAGGGAGAGTAACCTGACACGTGCCTGATGCCCCATCATCCCAAATGAGAGCTGGTCCTTTTTGAAATTCTCCCTCCACAGCGGAGATGTAGACACAGTCAAGAGCTAGGCGGTGGCTGGGCTGTCCGTGCAGACCAGGAAGGGAAAGCCGCCCAGCGTGTGGGTGCTGAGGTCATGGGGATACGGGGTAAGGGAGAGTCTAGAAGGTCCCTGGGGGCTCTAGGGACCCTCTCCAGCCCTCAGGCTCTCTCAAGACTTCAGCTGGCCGGCGGCCCCAGGGACTGCTCCAGGACTGCGGTCTCCATGGCTGGCAGACACTGAAATGTCAGGAATGTCAAAGTCAAAGCTTCCTGCTCCACGGACCCCTCCCCAAGGCCCCTGGTTTGGGGGAGGGGGTCTGTAAATGATGTGACGTGACTGTTTATAGTACGTGGGCATGCACTCAGGCCTGGGACCCACCTCGCCCCACAGTGTGTATGTGCGTGTCCACCCCCTAGACTTTTGAAAAAAGGTTAGAATGACTGGTACCAGGACCTGGGTTCTAGCCAGCTCTGCCCAGACACGCCACGTGGCCTCCAGCAAGTGGAGCCATTAATATTCTCTGGGCCTTTCCTCTCAGGTTTAAAAAGGCGTCTGAGCCATCTGAGTTTGTTCAAGAATCAAAGGAAATAGCAGATGTGAAAGAAGACCGCCTAAAACTCACTTTTTTGAATGAAGCCGTGTGCATGTCTTCATTTATTCATTTTCGCTCATTCATTCATTCATTCATTCAGCAAACATGCCTTGCGCCAGGTGTTGAGAACTCAGCTGGAAGAAGAACTGGCGTGGCCCTGTTCTCAGGAAGCTGACAGTTTTGTTTGGAAAGACAAACATCAGTAATAAACACAAATGCGCATACCATGTTAGAGACTGTAGAGGGCAGGAACAGCCCGCTCTGAGCAGGAATAAAGCACAGACGTGGCGTGGGAGATGGGCTGGAACCTCGGGCTAGGATGGCCCCCCAGGAGGCGGGCCCAGTTCTGAGCCCAGAACTCTGTCCACAGGGGACAGAACACAGGCTTCTCCGCCAGGACAAGACCAAGAACCTGGGAATTTGCCGAAACAGGGATGGGGTCCGTGCCAGCAGAGAGGGTCCCAGGCAGCAGACGGGCAGCAGGACAGGAGGTGTAGAGTCAGAATGTGTAGGGAAGTTAGACCATCAGAGTCCAGTTCCTGGCAGATGAGGGTGCCAAGGTTACAGGAGGACTCCTCCATAGGAGTGAGGTCCTGATCCTTAGCATCCAAGCCAGCCTGGGGTGCTGGCCTGGGAACCCTTCTCGCTGGGGTCACACTCCTCTCCTGGCATGGCCAACTCAGTATCTTGTAGCTTTGTCCCTTGTCTCCAGCCACAAGCGAGAGCCAGGGAGGCTAAGACTGGTTCCAAAGACTCTAAGACTGGTTCTGGCTTCTCTGCTCTTCTTTTCCATGCTGTTCAAGGCCAGAATTCACATAACTTCACCTTGTAATTGCCTGGGGCAGTGCTGGTCTCCTGACCAGGGCACCACCCTGACCTCCTCTGACCCTCCTGAAAGGGTTTGAGCATCAGGCTGTTGCCAGCCTAGGGCCCTCTGGTACACGGCTTGTCGGGACCTGAGTGGATTTCAGAGTCTGAAACAGGGACCGTCATCTTGATGGAGGTTCAGTGGTCCCAGGCCAGTGGGCCAATGAGTGAGTGAACAGATGACTGAGAAAGAAACCCGAGGGCTGAAGGTGTGTGGAACTGAGATGCTCTTTTGCATTTAAAAGAAACAATTTGAAGGCCAGAATTTCCAATGTAGATGGAAATGGCTAATCTTCCCAAGTATCTTTTCTAGAGGGACTTCTAAAAGATTCACACATAGTCCTAAACAGGTTTTACTTTTGAGCCCTACAATCACAGAAAACAAATAATGGTCTAGCTCTCAATATTGAGATTATATTCTTAAGTAGTTCTAGATAGAAAGGGCTTTCCTCACTCAGTCCTTATAATACACCACAGGGTAGATGCCACGTGTCCACTGCAAAGAAAACCCTGAGCTCCAAGAAGGAGGGCACACAGCCAGCGGCTGGCGGAACACAGACAGCTACATGTACAGCGAGTCTCGCTCAGGACCTTGGAGTTCGGCTTCTGCAGTTTGGTGCTGGTTAATTTCGTTTAAGCAACTAAGGCTATGAAACGATTTGGCTCCTTTTTGGTGTTTGTTTTCAAACTTTAAAGGCTGATCCAGACCTCTGGCTGCCCCCACATTCTCCTCCTGACAGTGACTTCCACGAAATCACGTGCTCAAGAAGGTGGGGATGGGGGAGGAGTCTGCAGCTGGAAACCTTCCCAGGCGTTGTGGGGGGCAACCAGCAGGCATCCTTCCTCATCAGACCCCCATCAGGGAGACAAGCGTAGCACCAGTTCCCCGGGGGAAAGGAAACCAGTGTCCCAAGGTGCCTCCATTAGTCATGAAAAGCTGGAGAGGTATCCTGGTGCCTACCTGCAGTGCTAGGCTTCAGCAAGTATTTCAAATAAATACACAGACAATGTCATCACCAAGATACTTAGATGGCAGGTCTACTTAAGGGAAACACCTCTTTTATTTTATTTTATTTTTTTACTCTGAGAACCCTCGGGGAGCCTTTCAAGCATCTACTCTATGTGACTTAAGCTGCATGCGGTGAGAGCACGTTAGAGACCTGCAGAGATCGTCCATGTAGATCACCTTGTAGGTGATTTAAAGGTATAGTTGAGAAAACCTAGTGAAGCAGCATGACTTTAAGAAACCAAATATGCCCAAACTGTAACTTTATTTTCCTATTTCACTAGCCCTCCCCCTTCTGGGTTGCACGCATGCTAAGTCGCTGTAGTGTCCGACTCTTTGCAATCCTATGGACTGTAGCCCGCCAGGCCCCTCAGTCCATGGGATTCTCTAGGCAAGAATATTGGAGTGAGTTGGCTTGCCCTCCTACAGGGAATCTTCCCAACACAGCTATCGAACCCTTGTCTCCTGTGTCTTCTGTTTTGCAGCAGGTTCTTTGCCACTGAGGGAAGCCTTCCCTCTTCTGGAGTGGTAACAACTCATCTTGGTCACGTCAGTGTTCCCTTACCCACTTTCCCCTGTGGTTCCTATAAGTTCCAGTGGCGGAGTGATGGTGGCGGGAATTCCACAGCACTGAGGGCTTGGGGAAGGGGACATCTCATCTTCATGACATCATTTCACACTGTCACCAGCTGAAACTGCCCACTTGCCCGTTGGTCAAGTGGCTGTGCCAGCTCTTCTGGTCTGTTGACCCTCCCATCTTCCTGGTGTTCCTCAAAGACCCATGGACAAACTTCAGCAGCTCCTGTGCATTGCTGGGAAGAGAAAACTCTGGGAGGTGGCCTGTCCCAAAGGCCCTGCCCACTGGGACACATGGCGCCATTGCTTCTCCCAGAAGACTTTCTTGCAAGTTTAGGAGTTTACATCCTTATTGGGGATTTCAGTTCTAGCCTGAGGCTCACAACGTGGGAAATTGGTCTCTCGGCATCTTGTTGTCTGTGCCCATCAATCTAAACCATCAATGCTACAGAAGAATCTGAAGGACTCACCACCTCCTCCCCTTATCTATGTCCCCCCAATTCCCAATTTTCTCCTTTTCTTCTCCATTAGTTTTTCCTGAAATTTAAGGCATTAAAGACATAGTAGGATTGTCCCTGTGGAAAATGCCATGGAGACCTGGTGGGGCAAACTGACCCTAGGCAAGATGCGAGAACTCGAATTGATGCTGTGTGAGGTGGCGGTCCAGCATGGCTGGAGCTGAATTCCTTGGGCCAAATCTGGTCTTTCTCACACACTGCATGATTCTTGGACAATTTATAAAAATTAAAAATTTAGAAAGCAACAACAAAAACTCCATGCTTCTTTTTCCATACATAAAGAGAAGGTAATAGAATCTCATGCAGAAGGCTTATCGTGAGAATCAAGGGAGATAAAGCAGGTAAACCATGTGACTCGTCCCTGCTCACTGGTCTCACTGAAAGGAGGCTATGAAAACAGAGATGCTAATATTCACCAAGTTATTCACGCTGCAGAAGGACAAGCTGAATGTTGTAAGTCCCCTTTGGTGTTCACCTGGAGAGGCTCAGGGGAGTGACCCGATGTGGCTGGTTGCACATGGAGGCAGAAGTCAGTGGATAGAAGGCAGAAGAAGCCACGCTCCACTTTCCAGGGAGAGCAGACCACAGACAAAGAGTTGTAAGGCAAAGGAAGCCATCCTTGAGAAGCAGGCTGGAGTTCAGCAGAAAACTGAGACAAGCAGGCAGGTTTGGGTATGTTCATTCAGGGACTGTGTGCCAGGCAGGGAGATGCCAGGTGATGCGTGTCCTGAATGAGGGCTCCAGGGCAGCAAATGGCCTCTGGACCAGATGGAGACAGAGACAGTGACAAAAGAGCCCCTGAAGGTCAAAGCCGGCATGGAACTGGGCATGGGACTTCGGGGCTGCCCTTGGAGCGGGTGGGGGCCCTGGGGAGACTCATGGCCAGTTGTATAGAAATGGAGGGGACCGCATTTATGTGGGTGTCAAGAGGGCTTCGGGCACAGGGCTCCATGTCTGCACTAGAACCAGATTCTGAAAGGAGACGGCCACTCCCTGTGGCCCTTCAGGGGAGTGAGGAGACTAGTTTGAAGCATTAGGAATTCTTTTGACCTTTTTCTCCCTTGGAAATTGGAATCTGAATGAGCCTCTTAGGTTATTATTAAAAATCATCAGGATCCAAAGGATTAGAAGCTGAGACTGAGATTTCCACAAATTTAAACTTACTGGAGCGAGATGGAAGGAATTATTGTAGGCAGATCAGCTCCTCTAGAAAACACAAGGAGTGAACATTCCCTGTGGTCACACCCATGGGGGAATTCCTGATCTCTTTATCATCCCAAAAGGCTGCAACAGACAGGCCTGTGTCCCTCGGAATGTTTAACAACCACCTGTTAAAGGAATGAACCTGTGACCTGTCACCAAAGCTTAAGTACATGAGTGTCACAGGAACCCCTTGGGGAACCCAGGTCTTAAGCAATACAAAGATAGCAATTTTTAACATGTTTTCATTTTACCATCAGAGTTTTTTTTTTTTTCTTTCTTTCACTCTACTGTTTTGTGATGTCTTCAGGCATCATGCAATTCCAAGGAGATGCAACACAAGATTTAAAAAACAATTCCACCAGTAAGCTGGAGAGTGGTAGAACTGAGATCTGTGTGACACCTTTCAGTTTACAAAGCACTTTGCTGGCCATTCCAGGGTTTTCAGCTTTAGAGGAGATGGAATTGAGGGACATGATGTGGAAAAGAGGTTGCTGTCTCAAACACACAGAAACGGCCGTGAGAGACGTACTCAGAAGTGAAACCCCAGGGCTACATGCAAGTTTGTGTCATTGACAAACTCTCACTCTGAGATTTCCCAGGTCAGTGGATGACTCAGATTTTCTACCACCAGCTGCAGAAGAAAAAAAATGAAGAGAGTAAGGAGAAATTCAAGGCTTCCTCTGGTGGCTCAGTGATAAAGAACCCCACCTGCTGATGCAGGAGACATAAGAGTTTGATCTGTATCCCCTGGAAGAGGGCCTGGAAACCCCCTCCAGTATTCTTGCCTGGACAATCCCATGGACAGAGGAGCCTGGCGGGCTATAGTCCTTGGGTTCACAAAGAGTCAGACACGACTGAGTGACTGAGCACACAGGGAGAAATTCAGCCCTCTGTGCTCGTCTGCGGAGGAGGTGAGCTGGGATCAGGATCTCTCCTGAATGCAGAAGACTCTGACAAGAACGGCAGTAGCCAGGCACTAAGCAGAGCCTTGGCGATCTGGTCCAGACTCTGGTCCCCTTTTAGTGGGTGACTCTGAGTCAGGGGGGAGGTTTGAAACCATCACCTGAGCACCTGAGCTTTCAGCCAATGCATTTGGAAAATATTCTCTCTCTCTTCGCCAGGGTAGGGAGAGGTCATTCACGTGTGCAAGGACCACTCTGATCCTCACTGGAAGGTTCCAGACCAGCTCTGGTTATCTGGGGGCATCCACTGACACTCACTTTTCTCTCTCGGCACAACCCTGCCCTGGAAGGTTCAAAGGAGTTGGATACTTGGTGACCGTCAGGTCCGGCCCTGGTGCTTTTGGCTGTTGTGATTGTTTATCTGCATTTTCAATTTACTGCAGAGATTCCAAACCTCTGAGGAGAGATAATATCTTGTTTGGGAAAATTGTAACACTAGACCTGTGCTCCTTCCACCCCAGGAGACAGCGGTGCATGGGGTACAATTTGACAGACTCTTAAAGGCCTCACACAGCCAAGAACAAGCCCCATGACTTTCATAGAGGCTGGAAACCCCTCCATTAAAAATTCACTTTTGTGGACTTCCCTGGTGGTCCAGTGGTTAAGACTCTGCGCTCCCAACGCAGGGGGCCCATGTTTGACCCTTGATCAGGGAACTAGATCTCAGATACTGCAGCTTGGGGCTTCCCTAGTGGCTCAGATGGTAAAGAATCTGCCTGCAAGGCAGGAGACCTGGGTTTGATCCCTGGGTTGGGAAGATCCCCTGGAGAAGGGAAAGGCTACCCACTCTAGTATTCTGGCCTGGAGAATTCCATGGACTGTATAGTCCATGGGGTCGCACACAGTTGGACACAACTGAGCGACTTCACTTTCACTTTACTGCAGCTAAGACCTGGAGCAGCCAAATAAATAAAAACAAGCATTTAAAAATAAATTGATAAAAATTTTTTTAAAATTCTCTCCTTTGGTCTCGAATGTTTTTCCTGAGTCAGGGATATTGGAATAGAAAGAGAACATAGCAGGAGTCAATACCTGGCCCTGGGGCCCCGCCCCTGGTGTGAGGCTGGCTCTGCCCTTTCTAGCCTGATGACCTGAAACTCCAATCCTTTGGCCACCTGATATGAAGAGTTGACTCATTGGAAAAGACCCTGATGCTGGGAAAGATGGAAGGCGGGAGGATAAGGGGATGACAGAGGATGAGATAGTTGGATGGCATCACCGACTCGATGGACGTGAGTTTGAGTAAACTCCGGGAGTTGGTGATGGACAGGGAAGCCTGGTGTGCTGCAGTCCATGGGGTTGCAAAGAGTCAGAATGACTGAGCAACAACTGAACTGAGCTGACCTGGTATAAACTCATTCTCTTCCATCGCTTCTCTTTTTTTTTTTTTTCCATCTAGAATGGCACCATTAATGCTCGTCTCACAGGGCTGCTGTGAAAATCAGGCGAGATAATGGATGTGAAAGCTGAACACTGCAGAAACCTAAGAAGGACCGTGATTACTGAAATGCTGGTCGGCAGGGCCGGCTAATCCCTAGTGGGGATTAGGGGGCGACTCCCCAGGCCCAGGCACACACCCGGGGTGGGCAGAGCAGAAGAGTCAGGGGATGACAGTGGGGAGGAAGACTCCGGGAGAGGAAAGGCAGGGGATGCCCCCCTCCTGCTGGCATGACTGAGAAAGCTTTGGGGTGAGGAGGGGCCCAAGATCTTCCCCTGCTTTTCCAGAGGACTGGGAGCATCACGAGGGTCCCAGGGCTATAGGCCCACCTCAGCCTTTGCACCTTGCTCTCCCATTGGCCACCGATGTGAAGCCCCGGGGAGATTCACCTGGGTAAAGAACCATTAGCAGGGGCTTCCCTGGTGGCTCAGAGGTTAAAAAAAAAAATCTGTCTGCCAATGCTGGAGACACAGTTTCTATCCGTGGTCCAGGAAGATCCCATGGGCCGCAGAGCAGCTAAGCCTGAGAGCCACAACTATTGAGTCCATGCTCTGGAGTCCAGGAGTCACAATAACAGAAGCCCGAGTGCACCCCAAAGCCCACGCTGCACAAGAGAAGCCCCACAACAGTGAAAAGCCTGCACATCCCAACCAAGAGGAGGCCCCGCTCGCTATAACTAGAGAAAAGCCCCACAGCAACAAAGACCCAGCACAGCCAAAAATAAATAAATATAATTTTTTTTTAAAAAAAAAAAGAAAGAACCATCAGGAAAAACATCCAGCCGTGTCTAGGTCTATGCAGACATATCAAGCAGGTAATTGAAGCAGAAGGTCTGGTTTTTGGTCTAGAAGCCAGCATGCATCAGAGTAATTGCTTGCTTTGTCACAATTTCCTGGATATCTCCTCCTCATTGTTTGGCTGAAAGAGCCAACCTCGCGTCTGGGAGCTCGCTTGCCAAACATGATTGGGTCCTTGGAGATGAAAGGCACAGACAGCATAAGCGATTTTCCACAGACACGTTGGCACACATATTAATTATCATGAGGGGGAAGATGTGCCTGTGTGTTCCACTGGCGAGGATGGTGCGGGATGAGACGTGTGGAGAGGAGACTGCTGGGGAGGGAACCACAGAGCTCCTTCTGATAGGGAAACTGCTGGCATCCAAGCTCTGTCCTGGGTAAAGTGAGTGAGTGAAGTTGCTCAGTCGTGTCCAACTCTTTGTGACCCCTATAGCCCACCAGGCTCCCCTGTCCATGGAAATTTCCAGGCAAGAATACTGGAGTGGGTTGCCATTCCTTTCTCCAAGGGGATCTTCCCAACCCAAGGATTGAACCGGGTCTCCCACATTGCAGGCAGATGCTTTACCATCTGAGACACCAGGAAAGCCACCCTGTCCTGGGTATCTTACATTAAAAAAACAAAAACAAACAAAAAAAACTCATTGAATTCTCACAAGAAAGTGGGAGGCCTCCGCCGAGATCGGAAGATTTGGTAACCAACTGCTGCGTTTGCTGTGAGAATGAAGCAAGAGGTCCGGTCTTCTCGTCTGTTTGTGGACGGGAGGACAGTGGCCTCAGAGGGCAGGGGGAGACATGATCATGAGTGTGGAGCACCCAAGAGCACAGAGCAGGCATGTGACAAGCGTCCGACTTTGCAGATGAGCCTGACTGCCCAGCAGGTGCCATCTCCCGCCATCCGGCAGGCGTTGCGTTGAGAGGTCATTTAACTCACACCCTCCATGACACCTGCAGCAGCCCTTGAGGTCTTACCTCCAGGGATTGCAAGCAGGTCAAGGGCACAATCATGCATTTCTCTCTGCATCCTCAGGGACTCCCACACAGCACCTGGAACACACTCAGAATTCCTCCAGAATGTGTGTTCAGTTCAGTTCAGTTGCTCAGTTGCATCTGACTCTTTGTGCCCCATGGACTGCAGCACACCAGGCCTCCCTATCCATCACCAACTCCCGGAGTTTACTCAAACTCAGGTCCGTCGAGTCAATGATGCCGTCCAACCATCTCATCCTCTGTCGTCCCCTTCTCCTCCTGCCTTCAATCTTTCCCATCATCAAGGTCTTTTCAAATGAGTCAGTTCTTTGCATCAGGTGGCTAAAGGACTGGAGTTTCAGCTTCAGCATTAGTCCTTCCAATGAATAATCAGGACTGATTTCCTTTAAGATGGATGTGTGTAAAGTGTGTTAAGAACGTATGTTAAGTGAATGGGAAAAGCCCAGATTGACCGAGCTGAGTCAGTTGACCCTGTGACAGGGATTCCCCGGTGCCTGACAAGTCTGGGTTGGGCCGTGAGCTCCCCTCTGGCCACAGGGAACATAGCATGAAGGCTCTGTGATGCGACCATCCTTGTAGGCAAAGGGACGGCCCTCCAAGGAGGAGGTGGCGGAGGTGGCCAAAATGACACAGACTGGAGCCCATAGGGAAGCTTGTGATGAACAAGCCCTGGGAAGACCAAACAGGATAACAGCTGGAACACGCTCTGAAAGATGCCACAGCAGGGGATAATGAAAAGGAGGGCCATTTTCATGAAGAGCAGCACATCTCAGACCAAGAGTTAGGGTGTTGGGTTTGGGCTTCCATGAGTTGCAGTGAGAAGACAGGAAAAACAAAGGCCCAGAGAAGAATCCCAGTGATGATACACACCTAGGTCTCTAGGTGTAGGTCTAGAAGAAGACAACCAGGATCAGTGCCCTCCCCACCCAAGGACACAGGGCAGTGGCTCCCTCGGCCCACAAGGAAGGCAGAAAGAAGACTTGATGGAAGAATTTCAGCGAACTCCAGGGGGGCTGGATGGGGTGATGCCCTCTGGCCAAAGCCAAGCTCACTGCGAGCCCATCTTCCTTCTGCAGGACAAGCCCTCAGCAGGCAGGCTCCCCTCCCAGCCCTGCTCAGCCCCAGGCCCCAGCTTGTAGGGCATTCACCTGGGGTGCACAGACTCTGCCCCTACAGACAGAACCAGAGGCTCCTCTAACCCAGCCCTTGGTACAGAGCTTCCCAGGGGCAGGGCTACCCTCTGGGCAAAACATGGGCTCCTGTCCCACCCTCAGGGCCTCAGCCCAGCCGCTGGTAGAAGTCACATGGCTTCCAGCACAGCTGCAGAGCCTCACAGAGCAGCTAATTAGGGTCCCCCACCGACAGATGGTAGCCTGCAATCCTGAGCTCACGATCTCACGGCGGCTTCCTCTTCCCTGTCCCTCCAGACCCTGCCCCCTGCCTCATAGATGGCATCTGACTTCCTTGATCTGCATAAACAAGTTCAGTTCAGTTCAGTTCAGTTGCTCACTCATGTCTGACTCTTTGTGACCCCATGTACCACAGCACACCAGGCCTCCCTGTCCATCAACAACTCCTGGAGTTTACTCAAACTTATGTCCATTGAGTCCTTGATGCCATCCAACCTTCTCATCCTCTGTCATCTCCTTCTCCTCCTGCCTTTAATCTTTCACAGCATCGGAGTCTTTTCCAATGAGTCAGCTCTTCAAATCAAGTGGCCAAAATATTGGAGTTTCAGCTTCAACATCAGTCCTTTCAATGAACACTCAGGATTGATCTCCATCAGAATGGATTGGTTGGATCTCCTTGCAGTCCAAGGGACTCTCAAGAGTCTTCTCCAACACCACAGTTCAAAGATGCTGCTTTATTCAAACAGCAATAACTAGTTGGAGGATGTGCCCTTGGCAATGATGGGGGAGTTAGAGAGACATGTACGTCTCCTGATGCCAAGGAGTCAGGAACCTGGAAGAGAGGGGGCAGCCAGAACCAAGATCCAGACTCACCTGCTGGTGTAGGAGGGCGGGCTCCCCAGTGAAGTCCTCTTGAACTGGGCCTGGAAGGGGAGGCGAACAGGAAGTGGGACAAGATGCAGTGAGGTGTATTTTAATGTGTTGACAGGGCTGAGGGATGCCCAGGTGGCTGGTAAAACGTTATTTCTGGGTGTGTCTGATGGGCTGTTCTGGAAAAGATTAGCATTTGAATCAGTAGACTGGGTAAGAAGACAGCCCTCCCTTGCAGAGAAAAACGAACCCTCTTACACTGTTGGTGGGAATGCAAACTAGTACAGCCACTATGGAGAACAGTGTGGAGATTCCTTAAAAAACTGGAACTAGAACTGCCATACGACCCAGCAATCCCACTGCTGGGCATACACACCGAGAAAACCAGAATTGAAAGAGACACGTGTACCCCAATGTTCATCGTAGCAGTGTTTACAATAGCCAGGACACGGAAGCAACCTAGATGTCCATCAGCAGACAAATGGATAAGAAAGCTGTTATACATATGCACGATGGACTATTACTCAGCTATTGAAAAGAATGCGTTGGAATCAGTTCTAATGAGGTAGATGAAACTGGAGCCTATTATACAGAGTGAAGTAAGTCAGAAAGAAAAACGCCAATACAGTATATCAATGCATATATATGGAATTTAGAAAGATGGTAATGATGACCCTATATATGATACAGCAAAAGAGACGCATGTAAAGAACAGACTTTTGGACTCTGTGGGAGAAGGCGAAGGTGTGATGATTTGAGAGAATAGCATTGAAACATGTATATTACCATATGTGAAATAGATCTCCAGTCCAGGTTCAATGCATGAGACAGGGTGCTCAGGGCTGGTGCACTGGGATGACTCTGAGGGATGGGATGGGGAGGAAGGTGGGAGGGGGGTTCAGGTTGGGGAACACATGTACACCCATGGCTGATTCATGTAAATGTATGGCAAAAACCACCACAATATTGTAAAGTAATTAGCCTCCAATTAAAAAAAAAAAAAAAGAAGACGGCCCTCCCTCATGAAGGTGGCAGCATCCAGTCTGCCGAGAGCCTGAAAAAAAACGAAGGAAGGGCTAGGCCATCCATCTCTTCTGTCCTCGGATGTCGGTGGTCCTCAGCCTTCGGATGTGAGTTGGAACTCCCACCACTGTGGCCTTCCCTCATAGCTCAGTTGGTAAAGAATCTACCTGCAATGCGGAGACCCAGGTTCGATTACTGGGTTGGGAAGATTCCCCTGAAGAAGGACATGACAACCCACTCCAGTATTCTTACCTGGAAAATCCCTTGGACGGAGGAGCCTGCGGGCTACAACCCATGGGGGGTCGCAAGAGTCAGACAACTTAGCGACAAAACTGCCAGCACAGTTCTTGGGCCTTTGGACTCAGACTTGGTCTTGAGCTCCTCGCGCTTCTCAGGCCACAGACTTGGACTGAATTACCCACTGGGTTTCCTGGTTCTTCAGAGTACAGAGTAATAGATCTAAGGACTTAGTTCTCAGCCTCCATGGTCACAGGAGCCACTTCCTGTGAAAAATGTCCTCATACCTGTCTATCCATCCTGTTGGTTCTGTTTCTTTGGAGACCCCTAATACATTCCTCAAGAGATCTAGGTCCCTGTGCTCAGTTGTGTCTGATTCTTTAGGACCCCATGGACTGTAGCCCACCAGGCTCCTCAGTCCATGGGACTTTCCAGGCAAGAAGATTAGAGTGGGTTGCCATTCCCCTCTTCAGGAGATCTTCTTGACCCAGGGATAGAACCTGGCTCTCCTGCACTGCAGGCAGATTCTTTACCGTCTGAGCCACAAACATTACTTAACACATTCCTATTCAGGCACAAATTAAGAAGCATGACATAGCCAAGTACTGGAGACATCGTGGATCCACAGATCCTCAGAAAATGGTTGAACAGTCCCCAGGGCAAATTCACATATGCCATGACCCAACAATTCCACCTCCAGGTTTATTTGCAAGAAAATGCACATACAAAAAAATGTTCATAGCAGGGTTGTTTTAAATAACAACAGAAGACTAGATAAATAGACTGAGACATACTCACACCACTGAGGATCAGGCAGCCGTCAAAATAAATGGACCACAGTGACAATGAAGGATATTTATCAACTTAGTATTAAGTGAGTAAAATAAATCCCAAAGGACTACATACAGCATGACCTTCTTAAAGAAGGTAGAGACAGTTAAAATTTAATAGATATATTTTGAAATAGGTATGGAAGAGATAAATATCTGTAGATGACATGAGATGATATAAAAAGGCAAATAAGCAGGAAGGCACTGAGGTTTAAGGATGGTGGTTACTTAGGAGAGGGAAGGAAGAGGAGCAACAGGGCGGGTCACACAGCTGCGTGCTTGCTTAGGGCCCTGGGTGTCAGGTTGAGAGGTGGTTTCACAAGTGTTTATTTCATCACTTTTATACTTATTTATTTAGCTGCATGGGGTCTTAGTTTCAATATGTAGGATCTAGTTCCCTGACCAAGGATCAAGCCCAGTCCCCCTGCACTGGGAGGGTGGAGTCTTAGCCATTGGACCATCAGGGAAGTTTCTATTTCATTGTTTTTAAAATGTGATGTATAATACAGGTAGGGAGATAGGTAGGTATGTAGCAGGACCATGCATGGACCAATAATAAAAATATATCATGAACCAAGGATATGATTTAGTCAATTTCATACACTCAAGGTCCATGAGATTTCTTTTTTCAAGTGGTAGAATATTCAAGAAAGGGGGAATGGCATGAGCAGAAGGAATGAGTCTGGTTCGCACTGGGGACAATACAGGAACCCGACTTGCTGATGCAGTGGGTGACCTTGGGAGTCATCTGAACGCACGGAGCTTCCAGACTTTCTCCAGGTCTCAGGTTGGCAGGTCAGGTGTTGGTACCTGGAGCCCCAGAGCTCGGAGGCTCTGACTGTGCCCTTGGAAGCCAGAACCAGAGCACTAGACAGCTTCAGCCCCCAGAGGAGAATGAAGCTGGTGTGAGCCAGAGAGGCTGGTACGGCCGTCCAGCGCTGGTCACACGGGGCCTGGACACAGGGATGTGCCTTTTGTTGCAGCAATCTGCCCATCCTTAACTGGTACCTCTGCCAGGACATACCCTTCCCTGGAACCACGTGCATATTCCAGGACTGGAGCGGACCCACACCCAGGTTCTAGAACATGGCCTGGCAGAAGGTGTAGGGCCCTGGACTCACAGGGACTGGGTGTTCTGTTCGAATCCTCTCTC
>SJXQ01000535.1:5207-21239 GCA_006408695.1 Aepyceros melampus | reverse complement strand
GGGACCTCTGGCCTTGGCTCCTCCACCGCTCACCCCGCCCCACTGCAGGCTTCTGGAGTGGCCATCCTCAGATGACACTGCCTCCCAGGACACCTCCACATCCCTGAGCCCCTACTCAGCCTCACCTCCGCCCTGCCCTCCTGTCTGGGTGGGTCAGTTTGACCATGCCCTCTTCACCCTGACTACGCCCTCTCTGCCCTGACCATGCCTTCTCCCTGGGCTTCCTCCACCCACCGTGTCCCTCCACCTTCCACTCTGGACCTTCCTTCTCTCTGACCAACTCCATCCCCGTTCAGTCTTCACACATGCTCACTGATCTCCTCTTCTCTCTGCTGTTCCCATCCAATCTCTCCAGAAAAAAGCCTACACTCTGCTCTCCACACCAGCTTCCCTCCTTCATTACCAGATTACTTGCAATTTGGATTTCACCCCACTCACCCACACCCATGCGTCTGAAACTCGCTTCCCAGGTGGCGCTAGTGGTAAAGAATCTGCTTGCCAAAGCAGCAGACCCAAGAGATGCAGGTTCCATCCCTGGGTTGGGAAGATCCCCTGGAAGAGGGCATGGTAACCCACTCCAGTGTTCTTGCCTGTAAAATCCCATAGACAAAGGTGCCTGACAGGCGACAGTCCATGGGGTCATGAAAGAGTCAGACATGACTGAGCAACTGAGCACACACTCCCAAGTCCCTGAAACAGGTCTGCTTCTCCAGGCCCTTAATTGCCAAACAGAACAGAACAGCATTCTTAGACTTTATCTTTCATTTCATTCAATTCATTCCTCCCCACACTTCCTCGCCCTGCAGTCCTCCCTGCTTGGGTTCTCCTAGCCCCAAACCCAGTGTGGCACAAGCTGACCACTGAGTCCACTGCCTCTTCTTCCTGGACACACAGTTTGGACTGTGTTTCCCAGGCTCCCAGTTGTGAGCATGCGAAGGAGACAGAACTCGAGAAATTACAACAGGAGTGATTTATGAATCTTCTAGGTTAAACATCAATAACCTCAGATATGCAAGTGACACCACCCTTATGGCAGAAAGTGAAGAGGAGCTAAAAAGCCTCTTGATGAAAGTGAAAGAGGAGAGTGAAAAAGTTGGCTTAAAGCTCAACATTCAGAAAAGGAAGATCATGGCATCCAGTCCCATCACTTATGGGAAATTCATGGGGAAACAGTGGAAACAGTGTCAGACTTTATTGCTTTGGGCTCCAAAATCACTGCAGATAGTGATTGTGGCCGTGAAATTTAAAGACACTTACTCTTTGGAAGAAAAGTTATGACCAACCTAGATAGCATATTCAAAAGCAGAGCCATTACTTTGCCAACAAAGGTCTATCTAGTCAAGGCTATGGTTTTTCCTGTGGTCATGTATGGATGTGAAAGTTGGACTATGAAGAAAGCTGAGCACCGAAGAATTGATGCTTTTGAACTGTGGTGTTGGAGAAGACTCTTGAGAGTCCCTTGGACTGCAAGGAGATCCAACCAGTCCATTCTAAAAGAGGTCAGTCCAGGGTGTTCTTTGGAAGGACTGATGTTGAAGCTGAAACTCCAATCCTTTGGCCACCTCATGTGAAGAGTTGACTCACTGGAAAAGACTCTGATGCTGGGAGGAATTGGGGGCAGGAGGAGAAGGGGACGACAGAGGACGAGATGGCTAGATGGCATTACCGATTCAATGGATGTGAGTTTGTGTGAATTCTGGGAGTTGGTGATGGACAGAGAGGCCTGGTGTGCTGCGATTCATGGGGTCGCAAAGAGTCGGACACAACTGAGTGACTGAACTGAACTGAAATGTGGAAGGGTCTGTCTTTGGCCCCTTCTTCTTCCTCTCTCATCGCTCTCCTTGGATAATTCATGGTAGCTGATTTAACTACCAGACACTTACTCAGGCCTCTCCAAGCTGATGAGATGTTCCTTCTGACATCAGCTTCTGTTAGTTGTTAAGTTACCTGGGCTACCTGCAGTCACCTGGAGCTCACATGTCAAATGGGACTTGTCAACTTCCCCCCAAAACTTGCCTTTCCTCCTCTATTTCCTCACTCAGTGGGCACCGCCACTCTCCCATCCAGACTGGGACTTACTCAATTCATGCCTCTCCTTCAACCTCCCCTCATGACTGAATCAGTCACTGGGTCCTTCTAATTTCACTTCCTACCAGTTTCTTCTCTCCACTCCCACCACTCTCCAGTTCAGTTCAGTTCAGTCACTCAGTTGTGTCTGACTCTTTGCGACCCCATGGACTGCAGCATGCCAGTCCTCCCTATCCATCACCAACTCCCAAAGTTTACTCAAATTCATGTCCATTGATTCGGTGATGCCATCCAACCATCTCATCCTCTGTTATCCCCTTTTCCTCCTGCCTTCAATCTTTCCCAGCATCAGGGTCTTTTCAAATGAGTCAGCTCTTCGCATCAGGTGTCCAAAGTATTGGATTTCAGCTTCAACATCAGTCCTTCCAATGCACACAGGACTGAGTCCATCCTTTAGGATGAACTGGTTGGATCTCCTTGCAGTCCAAGGGACTCTCAAGAGTCTTCTCCAGCACCACAGTTCAAAAGCATCAATTCTTCGGTGCTCAGCTTTCTTCACAGTCCAACTCTCACATCCATACATGACCACTGCAAAAACCATAGCCTTGACTAGACGGACCTTTGTTGGCAAAGTAATGTCTCTGCTTTTGAATATGCTATCTAGGTTGGTCATAACTTTTCTTCTAAGGAGTAAGCGTCTTTTAATTTCATGGCTACAGTCACCATCTGCAGTGATTTTGGAGCCCAGAAAAATAAAGTCTGACACTGTTTCCACTGTTTCCCCATCTATTTCCCATGAAGTGATGGGACCGGATGCCATGATCTTCGTTTTCTGAATGTTGAGCTTTAAGTCAACTTTTTCACTCTCCTCTTTCACTTTCATCAAGAGGCTCTTTAGTTCTTTTTCGCTTTCTGCCATAAGGGTGATGTCATCTGCATATCTGAGGTTATTGATAAACCATCTCTAGCTATTCTATGGAAGCAGCCTCTTAATCTCTGCTGTAGTTGTTGTTGTTCAGTTGCTAAGTCGTGTCTGACTCTTTGCGACGCCATGGACTGCAGCTCGCCAGGCTCCTCTGTCCATCACCATCTCTCAGAGTTTGCTCAGACTCGCGTCGAGTTGGTGACGCCATCCAACCATCTCATCTTCTGTCGTCCTCTTCTTCTGCCTTCAATCTTTTCTAGCATCAGTGTCTTTTCCAATGAGTCGGCTCTTGGCACCAGGTGGCCAAAGTATTAGAGCTTCAGCATCAACATCGGTTCTTCCAATGAATATTCAGGATTGATTTCCTTTAGGATTAACTGACTTGATGGCTTGCTGTCCAAGGCACTCTCAAGTCTTCTCCAGCACCACAATTGATGCAGCAGAGCTGGGGGAAAAAAAAAGGTTAAGAAATCCGATGACTCAAATTGCCCTGCCATCTGAGTTTGCCACGTGACCCTATCACAGGTGGGATTCCTCGCTCTGGCTCCCGACAAGAGAGGGAGCCTGTACTATGCTAAAACTAATAAAAAGAAAACAGATATTGCTATATTAACTTCAGACAGTTAATTTCAAATAAGGGAATTATCAGAGATAAAGAGCATTACATAATGATAGAGCGGGCAATTCTCCAAAAAGACAAAACAATTCTTAATGTGTATGCACATATCAACAGAGTGCCAAACCACATGAAGCAAAAACTGATAGAAATTCAGAGAAACAGATGGATCCATTATTCTAGTTAGAGACTTCAAATCCCCTGTATCGGAAATGGACACATCCATCAGGCAGAATATCAGTTAGGACATAGTTGAATTCAACAAAAATATCAATCACTTACACACTGGACATCTATAGACTACTTTATCCAACAACCAGAGAACACAGTTTTTTCAGTTCACATGGAACACTCACCAGGATAAATTACATTTTAGGTCACAAAACACACTGTATCAAATTTAATAGAATAGAAATTGTAAAATTTCTACTTTCAGGCCACAGTGGAATTCAATAAGAACAAAATGATAATGGGAAAATCTCAAAATACATGGAGATTAAGCAACACATTTCCAAATAATACAAGTATCAAAGAAGAAATCTTAGGAGAAATTTTTAAAACTTTGAATTAAATGAAAACATAATTTGTCAAAATTTTGTGGGCAGTGAAAGCAGTGCTTAGAGGGAAATTTATAGCATTAATGCATATATTAGAAAAGATTAAAAGAACATAGCACATGCATTATTCCCTTCCAGTAGATTGTGAGTGACTTCTTTGAGAACTTTAGTATTTATACAGCTGAATGCTCAAACTCCACACAACTGCACTCATCTCACATGCTAGTAAAGTAATGCTCAAAATTCTCCAAGCCAGGCTTCAGCAATACGTGAACTGTGAACTTCCTGATGTTCAACCTGGTTTTAGGAAAGGCAGGGAACCAGAGATCAAATTGCCAACATCTGCTGGATCATGGAAAAAGCAAGAGAGTTCCAGAAAAACATCTATTTCTGCTTTATTGACTATGCCAATGCCTTTGACTGTGTTGATCACAATAAACTGTGGAAAGTTCTGAACGAGATGGGAATACCAGACCATCTGACCTGCCTCTTGAGAAATCTGTATGCAGGTCAGGAAGCAACAATTAGAACTGGACATGGGAACAACAGACTGGTTTCAAATAGGAAAAGAAGTACGTCAAGGCTGTATATTGTCACCCTGTTTATTTAACATCTATGCAGAGTACATCATGAGAAAGGCTGGACTGGAAGAAACACAAGCTGGAATCAAGATTGCCGGGAGAAATATCAATAACCTCATATGTGCAGATGACACCACCCTTATGGCAGAAAGTGAAGATGAACTAAAAAGCCTCTTGAGGATAGTAAAAGTAGAGAGTGAAAAAATCTGTATGCAGGTCAGGAAGCAACAATTAGAACTGGACATGGGAACAACAGACTGGTTTCAAATAGGAAAAGAAGTACGTCAAGGCTGTATATTGTCACCCTGTTTATTTAACATCTATGCAGAGTACATCATGAGAAAGGCTGGACTGGAAGAAACACAAGCTGGAATCAAGATTGCCGGGAGAAATATCAATAACCTCATATGTGCAGATGACACCACCCTTATGGCAGAAAGTGAAGATGAACTAAAAAGCCTCTTGATGATAGTAAAAGTAGAGAGTGAAAAAGTTGGCCTAAAGCTCAACATTCAGAAAATGAAGATCATGGCATCCGGTTCCGTGACTTCATGGGAAATAGATGGGGAAACGGTGGAAACAGTGTCAGACTTTATTTTTTTGGGCTCCCAAATCGCTGCAGATGATGACTGCAGCCATGAAATTAAAAGACACTTACTCTTTGGAAGAAAAGTTATGACCAACCTAGATAGCATATTCAAAAGCAGAGACATTACTTTGCTGACTAAGATCTGCCTAGTCAAGGCTATGGTTTTTCCTGTGGTCATGTATGGATGTGAGAGTTGGACTGTGAAGAAGGCTGAGTGCCGAAGAATTTATGCTTTTGAACTGTGGTGTTGGAGAAGACTCTTGAGAATCCCTTGGACTGCAAGGAGATCCAACCAGTCCATTCTGAAGGAGATCAGCCCTGGGATTTCTTTGGAAGGAATGATGCTGAAACTCCAGTACTTTGGCCACCTCATGTGAAGAGTTGACTCATTGGAAAAGACCCTGATGCTGGGAGGGATTGGGGGCAGGAGGAGAAAGGGACAACAGAGGATGAGATGGCTGGATGGCATCATGGACTAGATAGATGTGAGTTGGAGTGAACTCTGGGAGTTGGTGATGGGCAGGGAGGCCTGGCATGCTGCAGTCCATGGGGTCTCAAAGAGTCAGAAATGACTGAGTGACTGAACTGAACTGAATACTATAGAGGATTTTATTACTTATGGTAAGAGATTTGGATTTCATTTTTAGTGCAATGAGAAAAAATAAGTGTTTTCAGTTTGAGATGACTTGGTCATATTTATCTTGTTAAAGTATCACTTCAACTAGTTGAAGAAAATATGAGTGGACAACAATGAAGACAGAAAGACTAGCTGTCCCACAGTTAGTTGTTCAGGTGAGAACAGTGAGAATTTCTGCTATGAGAGTAGTTCTGCTCCACAGCAGTGGAGATGGAGAAAATCAAGTTTGGGGATATGTTTCATGGCAGAATTTACAGGGCTTGTTGACTGACTAGATTGGAGATCTGAGGGAAAAAGAAGACTCCAGAATGCCTATTAGGTTTTTGATGTGAATACCTGGGTTATTGAGGTGGAGAATGTGACAGTGAGATGAGTTTGCAGAAGCAAAGCAGAGAATTTTGTTTTAGACTTTCAAGCTGTGGAATGCTGATAGATGTCAAGTGAACATATTTTTGAATGAGGTTAGACAGCAGGGGTAAGGGCAGAGTCACAGTTTGAATTTTCACTGTATGAAGGTGAAGTTGCTCAGTCGTGTCCGACTCTTTGCAACCCCGTGGACTGTAACCTACTAGGCTTCTCCGTCCATGGAATTTTCCAGGCAAGAATACTGGAGTGGATTGCCATTTCCTTCTCCAGAGGATCTTCCCGACCCAGGGATTGAACCCGGGTCTCCCGCATTGGAGGCAGACACTTTAACCTCTGAGCCACCAGGGAAGCCCTTTCACTGTATAGATGATAATTAAAGTCAGTGTAGAGAGGAAAATGAGATTACTTAGACAAGGAAATAGAGAAGTGGAAAATTCCAAAGATTAGAGATTGACAGTGGAGGAGGACCTAGCAAGTAAAACTGAAAAGAAATGGCCAGAAATGTAGGAAGGAGATGGAGGAGTTAGCACTTCACTTCATGAAGGACATTTGAGGGAAATGAAGGCAGAGTTGTGACCACTGAATTGGTAATAAGGAGACTGGATGAAAGAGAAAGAGAAGAGTGAAAAAGTTGGCTTAAAGCTCAACATTCAGAAAACTAAGATCATGGCATCTGGTCCTATCACTTCATGGGAAATAGATGGGGAAACAGTGGAAACAGTGTCAGACTTCATTTTCTGGGGCTCCAAAATCACTGCAGATGGTGATTGCAGCTAAAAGACGCTTGCTCCTTGGAAGGAAAGTTACGACCAAACTAGACAGCATTTTAAAAAACAGAGACATTACTTTGCCAACAAAGGTCCGTCTAGTCAAGGCTATGGTTTTTCCAGTCGTCATGATGGATGTGAGAGTTGGACTGTGAAGAAAGCTGAGCACTGAGGAACCGATGCTTTTGAACTGTGGTGTTGGAGAAGACTCTTGAAAGTCCCTTGGACTGCAAGGAGATCTAATAACCAGTCCATCCTAAAGGAGCTCAGTCCTAGGTGTTCATTGGAAGGACTGATGCTGAAGCTGAAACTCCAATACTTTGGCTACCTCCTGCAAAGAGTTTATTCATTGGAAAAGACCCTGATGCTGGAAGGGATTGCGGGTAGGAGGAGAAGGGGACAACAGAGGATGAGATGGCTGGATGGCATCACTGACTCGATGGACATGAGTTTGGGTGGACTCCGGGAGTTGGTGATGGACAGGGAGGCCTGGCATGCTGCAATTCATGGGGTTGCAAAGAGTCGGACATGACTGAGCGACTGAAATGATCTGAACTGAACTCAACTGATGTGAGTTTAGAAGTAATTTTTATGTAAAGTAGAAGGACTGGGAGCCTGAGAGATGAGTTGTTGCTATTGTTTAGCCATTAAGTCCTATTCGACTCTTTTCAACCCCATGGACGCAGCATGCCAGGCTTTCCTGTTTTTCACTATCTCTTGGAGTTTGTTCAAACTCATGTCCATTGAGTCTGTGATGCCACCCAACCATCTCGTCCTCTGTTGCCACCTTCACCTCCTGCCCTCAATCTTTCCCAGCATCGGGGTCTTTTCCAGTGAGTAAGGTCTTCGCATCTGGTGGCCAAAGTATTGCAGTTTCAACTTCAGCATCAGTCCTTCCAGTGAATATTCAGGGTTAATTCCCTTTAGGATTGACTGGTTTGATCTCCTTGCGGTCCATGGGACTCTGAAGTCTTCTCCGGCACCACAATTTGAAACCATCCAGTTTTTAGACTGCAGCCATCTTTATGGTCCAAATCTCACATCTGTACATGAATACTGGAAAAACCATAGCTTTGACTATCAGTCCAATTCAGTTCAATTGCTCAGTATTGTCTGACTCTTTGCAACCCATGGACTGCAGCACACCAGGCCTCCTGTCCATCACCAACTCCCAGAGTTCACTCAAACTCATCTCCATTGAGTTGGTGATGCCATCCAACCATCTCATCCTCTGTCATCCCCTTCTCCCTTCAGTCTTTCTCAGCATCGGAGTCTTTTCCTGTTCTTTTCCACCAGGGTGTTCATATCAGTTGGCCAAAGTATTGGAGTTTCAGCTTCAACATCAGTCCTTCCAATGAATATTCATGGAATATTAGGAGTGACTGGTTTGATCTCTTTGCAGTCCAACGGACTCTTAAGAGTCTTCTCCAACAACCAGTTCAAAAGCATCAATTCTTCGGTGCTCAGCTTTCTTCACAGTCCATCTCTCACATCCATACATGACTACTGGAAAAACTATAGTTCTGACTATATGGATCTTTTTTGGCAAAGTGATGTCTCTGCCCTTTTAATATGCTGTCTAGGTTTGTTATAGCTTTCCTTCCAAGGACCAACTATCTTTTAATTTCATGACTGCAGTCACCAATTGCAGTAATTTTGAGGCCCAAGAAAATAAAATATGTCACTGTTTCAACTTGTTCCTATTTTCCATGAAGTCATGGGACTGGATGCTATGATCTTAGTTTACTGGTGAATTTTAAGCCAATCTTATCACTCTCCTCTTTCATGCTCATCCAGAGGCTCTTTAGTTCCTCTTTGCTTTCAACCATTAAAGTGGTATCTTCTGTATATTGGAGGTTGTTGATATTTTCCCCAGCAATCTTGATTTCAGCTTGTGATCCATCCAGCCAAGAATTTCACATGATGTACTCTACATAGAAGTTAAGTAAGCAGTGTGACAGTACACAGCCTTGATGTACTCCTTTCCTAGTTTTGAACCAGTCTGTTCCATGTCCAGTTCTAACTGTTGCTTCTTAACCTGCATACAGTTTTCTCAGGAATGAAAGATGAGTGGATCATTATAAGATGAAGATGGTGGGTATAAGCAACACTTCATAAATTTTACCTGGGTTGGTGAGAAGGCATGTATAAGGAAAGAATGTGGAGTCATGGGAATTTTCTTGGTGTCTATTTTTTAAGTTGGGATATTGAGTTAATGAAAGTGGAAGATTATGAGAAAGTGAAAGGACCTGAGGTGTAGAGGACCACTGGAGGGATTATTCTTTGATAGGAGTGGAGGGTTGTCTTCTTCTGGAATAGAAGTAGAGACTGAGAGTGAGGGAACAACTGTGGTAGCCTGGTGGATTTGGTGGGAGGTTGGGAGGTCCTCATAGACTTTTTTCAGGGAAATATGAGCCAGGTTTGAAGGGGAAAAGGAAGGTGTAGGGGGTGAAAGTTTGAGGAAAGAAGACAAAGGGAAAATATGAAATTGAGAGTAGAAGAGCAAATTTACAAATGAGAAGTAGGAGGGTTGCCAGGCTGTGCTGTGAATCTATAAGATTATGGAGATAAATTTAAAGTGAAACCAGTCAGCACAGTCTTATGATTCAGTTAAAGATCCCTTTAGCCTTAACAAAAATTCTATTTGGAAATAAGTTCATAACAGCTAACAAGATGGTAAGAGGGAATAAGATTTGGAGTCAGCAGACCTGCTTTCCAGCCCCTGCTATGTCACTAAATTGTGTGACCTTAAAAAAGATTTCTTAATTTGTCTGAACTGTCACTTCATTTTCAATGAAAAGGGAATAATATTAAAATGCAACTCATGAGATTGTTGTGATGAAATGGCATATATGGAAAACGGTTTGCAAGTCATACAATTCAATCTAAGTTTTAGTTGTGAAAATGGTTATCAGTATGTTAAATATTATTATTATATCAAGAATGCAATGTGCATCTAAAAATAAACTATCTTCCTCTACCCAGTGAATATCATTTTGAAAACTTTAACAGATTTGATAAAATGATTTCATGCATATGTCCCTAAAGTGTATACTGAAGAAAAAGAAAAATTATAAAAAGACAAAAGCTAAATAAACATTCATTCAAGGTGCATATATTATATACAATTTGCAATTCAAACACAGACATATACATAATTGATATTTAATGTATTAAATATACAGAAGATAATTTTATACAAATGAATCAAAATTAAAGAAAATTATTCTTCTATTAGCCATATGTATTTTAAAATAGAATTTATTTGAATTTTGCCAGCCTAGGTAGGATAGCGCTTTTTAAGTACCTTGAAAAACAAAATGAAAGTAAAATGATTTTAATACTTTAGTCAGATTATTCTAAACCCAATTAATATTATTTAAAATTAGACAAATTTTGTCAGATGTTCAAAAGAAAGCATCGTAGGTCCTCCAAAATTTTTTTATTTTTTAATCTTCCTTTGTGTGATACAACTTAGGCTTATGAACAGTAAAGTCTGGCCTCTCAACAAAGTGAAATTATCTTGTTTATCTGCTCACTGGCTCCAGAGTAAGCTCCTTTATGCTGCTTGCATTTGCTAAACCAGGACCTAAAGAGACCTGCCTCTTAAATAACAAGGAGAGAAGCGGGGTCTAGTGGCTAGAGTATTATTTTGACATCAGCCTTCGGAGATCTGTCTTCGAATAGCTCTTTCATTTAATCATTTCACTGTTTTCATCCTGCAGTTTGTGTATAAAGAGAAAATATTCGTCCCATGCTTTAAAAGTGTTCCAGGACTTAATTATTGCTTGCAAAATTCCTTGAGCTTTCTGAAAGAAGATAGACATAATTATTCAGTCTTACAGATATGCTCTGCTTGGGGGCTTTTCTGACTGCAGAATGGAAGATTATCCAAATTCATCCTGGTGATGTGTGAGAAGTTTTGTAGTGTTGATTACATATCACTGGGGATCAAATTAAACCCATCAAATGCCTTGCATATCAACCTCAAAGCACAGTGTACTTGAACCAGGGGCCTGGTGTTCTATTTACTAGATGATCACTTTCCTCTTCAACGAATTAGCTCTGCTACAATTGGCAGAGTAGTTTAGCAGGCCTGGGATTGTGTGTTTCTTGACAAAAGAAGACTTTTTGATGCCTACCTTTTGTGGTGGTATTTTAAAACTGTTAAATAAAATATCAGCCTGCACTATTGATTATTCATTAAAGAACAGGTTAACTCAGGATTGTATATTCAGATTTATAAGGGATCATGAAAACATTCTAATGCATTTGAAACATTACCCTTTGAAATATATTAATGTCTATGATTTTTATGAAGTACAGAGAGGATTGGGGGAAGAAATCAATCTACAAATACGTATTTTCATGACTATCAGATCTCTTTGTATTTTTAAAAATATGAAGTCAGCAAGATAAAATTGACAACAGAAAGATTAATAACTCAGTGGAAAAATAGACAAAGGCTATAAAAAGCCAATTCAGAGAAAAGTAATCCTAATGATCAGCAAATATATAATAGAAGCTAAAGTTTTATAGTGGTCAAGATAATGCCAATTAAAGTTAATAGTGAGCTATTACATTATATATTGCTACTCAATAGCATGGCAAAAGAATGCAGAATGATTATATCTTGAGTTGGAGCAAATATGGTGGGAAAAGAGCACTCTGTCACATGTATTACTAGTGGAATTTCAGAGTATTATGACACACTTGGGAAAGTAATGTGACTACATTTATTAAATCATACTTCCACTTCATGGAATTTTTGTAAACAAAAACACTAGTAAGATAAGGGTAAATAAAAGAAAATAAAGATAAATCATTAAATAAAATCATCAACATCTTACCAAAGATATTTTGGTAAGTCCATATTGTGGTGAAAGTGCCAGTTGACCACCAACGTTTATTCTTTCCTTCTAAAGAAGTCAGGGCAATCTGGGATGTATATGGCTGCCTGGCTAGAGTCTTCCAAGGCAGCCCCCTCACTCCCTCATCCCAAAGCTAAGCATGGCCTTATAAATTAGTTCTTGTCAATGGATTGTGACTAGAAGTGACTTATTCAATTGCCCAATCCATACGCATCCTTCAGGCTTGTTTCTCCACCCAGGGTGGGGCTAGAAATGACTAGAGCAAACCCTGGAAGCTAGGTGTCCAGGACAGGAGAACTGCCATCAAGCTGAACCCCAAACAGCTATATGAAACAAAGTAGCCAGTGTATGGAGAGGGAAAAACTGTCTGAACTATGAGATGAAAGGAAAATTTGTTTTTTTTTTTGATGATTGGCATTTTTAGATCTCTTCCTTTTCACAATGTAGTCATATACTCTAATGAGTAGCATACCATGAAATATTATGCAACCATTGGTAAGAATGAGTTAGATCTACACCAGCTGAGTAGGGAGGATTTTATTACAGTGGAGAAACTTTATATATGAGCCAATTTTTGTAAAATAAATGCAGAAGCATGTGATGTTCAAGCTGGATTTAGAAAAGGCCAAGGACAGAGAGATCAAATTGCCGATATCTGTTGGATCATTGAAAATGCAAGAGTGTTCCAGAAAACATCTACTTCTGCTTTATTGATTACACCAAAGCCTTTGACTGTGTGGATCACAACAAACTGTGGAAAATTCTTAAAGAGATAGGAATACCAGACTACCTGACCTGCCTCTTGAGAAATCTGTGTGCAGGTCAAAAAGCAACAGTTAGAACTGGACATGTAACAACAGACTGGTTGCAAATAGGGGAAGGAGTACGTCAAGGCTGTATATTGTCACCCTGCTTATTTAACTTATATGCAGAGTATGTCATGAAAAATGCCAGGCTGGATGAAGCACAAGCAGGAATCAAGATTACCAGGAGAACTATCAATAACCTCAGATATGCAGATGACACCACCCTTATGGCAGAAAGTGAAGAGCCACTAAACAGACTATTGAAAGTGAAAGAGGAGAGTGAAAAAGCTGGCTTAAAACTCAACATGCAAAAAACAAATACCATAGCATCTGGTTCCATCACTTTATGGTGAATAGATGGGGAAACAATGGAAACAGTGAGAGACTTTATTTTCTTGGGCTCCAAAATCACTGCAGATGGTGACTGCGGCCATGAAATTAAAAGATGCTTGCTCCTTGGAAGAAAAGCTATGGCCAATCTAGACAGCATAATAAAAAGCAGAGACATTGTTTTGCCAACAAAGGTCCATCTAGTCAAAGGTATATATATATGTGTGTGTGTGTGTATATATATATATATATTTTTCCCCCCCAGTAGTCATGTATGGATGTGAGAGGTGCACCATAAAGAAAGCTAAGTGCCAAAGAATTGATGCTTTTGAACTGTGGTGTTGGAGAAGACTTTTGAGAATCCCTTGGACTGCAAGGAGATCAAACCAGTCAATCCTAAAGGAAATCAGTCCTGAATATTCATTGGAAGGACTGATACTGAAGCTGAAACTTCAATACTTTGGCCACCTGATGTGAAGAACTGACTCTTTGGAAAAGACCCTGATGCTGGGAAAGATTGAGGGCAGGAGGAAAAGGGGATGACAGAGGATGAGATGGTTGGATGGCATCACCAACTCGATGGAAATGAGTTTGAGCAAGCTCCTGGAGTTGGTGATGGATAGGGAGGCCTGGTGTGCTGTAGTCCATGGGGTCGCAGAGTCAGACACGACTAAGCGACTGAAGTAAATTGATAACTCAGTAGAACACATAGAGATGACTGAATACTGAACTATTAAACACCTCACCAACAATTCAAGTTAAAGTTATCAAGGCAGGAGTTACATTGGTGCTGTATAGTGCAGGATCTGAAAGGAACCATAGAAGTATTAAATGATCTTTTTTTTCCAATTCTGTGATTTCAATTTTTACTTGATTACTGAAACTTACCTGTTCTTTTTTTTCTTTCTTTTTTTTTTTTTTTTGGGGTTTCCAAATGTATACTTAGTATCAGCACTTGGATGTCCTATAGGTACTTCATAGGTAAAAAGAAGTTAATTGTCTTCTTGGGAAACTACAAAGGATAAACATATGTTAAACAAGTATTTTTGAGTACATACAAAGTGTCAGATCTTGTGATACATGCTGGGTGATACAGAAACTAAAAATAGCCCCTTCCTAGCAAGAATACATAATCAGATGAGAAAGGAACCATGAAGAGGTAATTCCAATAAAATTTAGCAAAATCACTATATTGCTATGCACAGAGAAATGTAGAGTTAAAGAATGGTCCCTTACTCCATTTTAGATGCTCCTTAATTTTCAGGGATAACTTATACTAGCCTTTGCTTTGGTGATACATTGTTACTAATTTACAAACATTTATTATGTGTTACAGAAAGGTTGTTGCTGAAGGAAAAGACACCAGGATTCTTGGCCTCCAGAGAAGAATTCAGTCTGGGGCCAGAGAAGAGCTTGATTGCTCAGAGCTTTTGTGTAATAAAGTTTTATTAAAGTACAAAGGAGATAGAGAAAGCTTCTGACATAGGCGTCAGAAGGGGGCAGAAAGAGTACCCCCCTGCTGGTCTTCAGCTGGATGTTATATAGTCACTCGCAGTTTGTTAATGAAAGAAAGGAATGTCTTAAAACTCAGAATGGCACCAGGCCCCTCATCCATAAGATGCATTTTGGGATAATCTTGGGACCAGACGATTCATCCCAGGCCATAAAACAATTGACTTGAATCTTGAAGAAGGGCAGATTACCATACAAATAGTTTCATTTACATAGATTAGGGGAACAATATCTGAGTATAACATACTGGTTTGTCAAGTAGTTTCTGAGCCATTAGGCGAACCGACTTGAAGACAGCATCTGGGGTAAATGCATAGTACATTAACATAGCTTAAGACAAACATTTCCATACGAAAAATGCATTGGTTAACTCAAGGTTTGAGAATAGTTAATTTCAGGTGAAACCAGGTGTCATTATGGCTACACAGTATTTTAAGAGAAACCTCCTTTTAAATTTGTACAGAGAAGGAAAAAAATATCGCTGGTTTATTTCCTCCTGCCGCTTAAGAGAGATAAAAATGTCTGACACTTGCAGCCTATTTCCTCCTTTTGGAGACCCCTGGCCTTCCTGCCTGTTACCCTCTCATTGCTATGTTAAGTTACTTATTGGGAGGTAAATATCAATTTTGTTCACTACTCCATCTCCTGGCAAAGCACCAGGTCTACATTGCTGTATGATATAAGGGAAAGTGATAAAATAAACATGACTCTTGTCCTCAAGGAACTCAAAGTCTGTGGGACTTAGAGATATATAAGAAAAGGTGTTCAAATAAATTGAAATTCAGAGTATTTCTTTTCTGTTGCTACAAATATTTATCAGGACTAAGATATAGTTCTTCTGGCTCCCAGCTGAGGACTGCTGTTTTATGTTCCATGTGGTACAATCTGGCTTCTGCGCTTCCCTAATCAACACAGACCCTTTGTATTTGGGTGTGTTTTGAGCTTATAGGAGCTTCAATATCTGGGGTCAGGAGCCAGGCCCTGGAGGGCAGGTGACTTAAGAAGCATGGGAGAAATCAACTTTGTACTATACTGATTAATTCCTTTACAACATGTGTAACTCAAACGCATGGGACAAAACCAACCCCCCAAATTATTATAAGCCCATCAACTTCCTTCTAGCCTTATTTCTTATATACTGAGGACAAGAATTGAAGCTTTTCAATTTGGAATGCTTTTGTCACGTGAGTGTATGCTCCTCAGTTCTTTTTTTTTTTTAATTAATTTTTATTTTTTAAGTTTGTTTTGCTTTACAATACTGTATTCGTTTTGCTACACATCGACATGGATCAGCCACGAGTGTACATGAACTCCCAATCCCGACCCCCACCTCCCCCCTCCCGCCCCACACTGTCTCTCTGGATTATCCCCGTGCATCAATCCCAAGCATCCTGTATCCTGCATCAAACCTAGACCAGCGATTTGTTTCACTTATGATATCATACAT
>SJXQ01000534.1:0-72742 GCA_006408695.1 Aepyceros melampus | reverse complement strand
CATCATGGGGTCGCAAAGAGTCGGACACGACTGAGCAACTGAACTGAGGATAAATTATTAAGGAATTTAAAAAAAAGCAAAGTGGAGAAGTGTGCATAGAAATTTTTTAAAGTGGGGAAATGGATGAGTAAGTGGGTTTCCCAATGGTTTTCTGGAATTACTTACAGCAAGCTGTTAAGAATGGCTAACTTTGTTCACAGGTACTGGCACAGACAGCCATAGGTGCTGTATTTTCTAGTCTGTACCTAAGTTAATTTCACTTGTTAAGGTTAACAGTAATTATCTAGAGATCCGAATTACAGACCAAATTTTGTCTTTTTTTATACTTTTCTGTCTTAAAAAACCTAATAAAATCTGTATTTTAAATAAAAAACACTGCAGTAGGGATAATGGGCAAGGGGTACTTTGTTGCACTTTATTAACAGAAAGGCCTGGCATGCTGCAATCCATGGGGTCGCAGAGTCAGACATGACTGAGCAACTGAACTGATGATTCTATCAATACAGCTTTATCCCTTAAATACTAAGTATGTTATTTTAAAATTTAAATCAGCTTAATACACTTTTACTTGTTTGCCCTAGTTTTTTACAATGTTTAGATTCTCAAAGCAAACATGACAAATACCTGATGTACATATGAGTAAACACTCCTCCTGCAATGTAAAAAGATCTTCTCATTTTAAATTCAAAGAGACACACAGAAAAGTATCTAAACTATTCTGTATCTACGGAGGGCACCTTTTTACACAAGCTGACCTACTGGCTTTCTGACTGGGTCACAAGCTCTACTGGAGAAAGGGCCTAAACAGGGTGACAAATTTTTATAAGAAACAAACTGGTAATTTAAAAAAGAAACAAAAAAGAGGAAATATGTAAAGCTGATATATGCAAGATAGTCTGAATCAGGACCTCTTTTCAATTGCCTATTTTATTAGGAAAGTGAAACATGATCCCAATAAGTCATGCAATTTCTAAAGATTAGAGTTGATACTTTTCCTCAGGTTCAAGAGATCCTTTTCTCTCACGAGATGAACAATTGTTGCTTTTCAACCTATCAGAATGTCAAAGGCTGGTGTAACTAGAAAGGGGCTGGAGTGGGAAAGAAAACCACAGAGAAAGAGAAGAGAGAGACCTGCTGTCTAGTGTTTCACAGTAAGTGAAACAGAAGCACATGTAAACAAGAGTACATATATCAGACCTGCTGGAGACTCTAAGGTAACTACTTATCCATACAACTCACAAGCGTTCACCTGAGAGCTGGAGTCTCAAAACTAAACACAAAGCTCACCTCTAAGTAGTCTCAACGGATAATTACCATCTTGCTGTGATTATTTTTAATACTTAATTATACTCAATAATATATCATCCCTGAGTTATGTAGCATTATTGAAAAATGAAAGTCAATGTTATGCTTACATAATAAGAGCTCTGACGTCAGAGAGACTGACTTAAAATCTCAGCTTTGTTACTCAAGAGCTTTATGACCTTGGGCAAGTTGTTTAACCTTTGGCTTTGTTTCTTCATCTCTAAAACCTCTAATATTGGGTTAACAAATTAACTATGCTCATGGGTTGGTGTGATAAATAAAAGCAGTTACACTTCTACATGGCTTCACAGTATTCAAATAAAGTTTTAGAACATACTTTTTGAAAAAAGTGCCATTTGTTTAAACCATTCTGAGTAGAAATCTCAATACCTCAGTTAACTTTTGTTTCTTCTTAAAGCAAACAGACACAACTTTTTCTATAGGATAATTATTAATACAAATGATAAGATTATGTATGACTATGAGGGCTTCACAGGCGGCACAGCAATAAAGAATCTGCCTGCCAATGCGGGAAATGCAAGAGACACAGGTTAGATCCCCGGTCAGGAAATGGCAACCTACTCCAGTATTGTTGCCTGGAAAATTCCATGGAGAGAGGAGCCTGACAGGCTATAGTCCATGGGGTAGCAAAGTCGGACACAACTGAACATGCACACGTGCACACACGTTTCCACAAGCTGTCAATCAGTTTCTTTAGGAACACTTTGAGAAGATAGCACCTATAGAGATGTCTCCATGCTAATTATTTCCAAATGTAACAATTTATAAAGGAAATAGTTAAAATTAAAAAAAAACTATAGCCGTTTTACTATATCCTTGCTGTTGCTGCTAAGTTGCTTCAGCCGAGTCCGACTCTGTGCGACCCCATAGACAGCAGCCCACCAGGCTCCCCGGTCCCTGGGAGTCTCCAGGCAAGAACACTGGAGTGGGTTGCCATTTCCTTCTCCAATGCAGGAAAGTGAAAAGTGAAAGTGAAGTCGCTCAGTTGTGACCGACTCTTAGCGACCCCATGGACTGCAGCCCACCAGGCTCCTCTGTCCATGGGATGTTCCAGGCAAGAGTACTGGAGTGGGATGCCATTGCCTTATTCACAATCAAATAACTTGTGCTTGCCTCTTGCAAGCCCCTTTCTCATCTTCTTAGGGTGCTCACACTAAGTAGGTTACTATGAACTAAGAAGCCAGATAACCACTTCATGGCAGACCGATCGGGTGAAAAATATATGGGCTGTAGAGACAGCTCTGTGTTTAAACCCCAAGTATGCAACTTATTTTGTGATCATGTCAAATTACTTAACTTCTCTTTAGCTTCAATTTCCTCATCTTTAAATGGGAATGCAATTATCTATACTGAAATGCTGTGGTAAAAGGCAAATAAAAATTGAGGTAAAAATCTTATACTTTCCAGTACCTGCCAGAATAAGTCATCCTGTCAATGATAATTATTATTACATAACTAATGCAGGATGTTAAAACTACAGTGAACTTAAGAATATAAAGGATTTATTTGGAACATATGCTTTTAATGTGTGAGATTCCTTAGCACCATACTGGAGATACAAAGATGAAAAAGGATAATGTAGCTATCCTCCAGAGGTTCACAGCCTTTAATTAAAGACAGACACACAAACAAAATCATAGCAATTTGGTAAGTGAAACAGTAGAAGCAGCACTCCACTTGAAGTCAAAATGCCTTTCTGGAGGAGGTGATAGTTAAGCTAAGAGGATAAATAGCTCACTAGGTAGGACTCAGGGACTGCGGTGAGCTGACTTGGTCAGGAAGGATGAAAGATCACAGGTGAAGAAAATATACAAGTAAGAAACAGCTTGGTGACGTCTGGAACAGAGCACGTGTAAAGAGGAGTTTAAAACGCCAGCAAAGGCAAGATCTTCATGATCTGGGATGCCAAACCAAGGAGGAGCTGGCCCTTTTAAAAATAAATAATGGGGAATCACAAAAGTATAAGGGTAATGAAGGAGGTTGGCTGAAAAAGATGCTCAGATTCCTATTACATAGAGATTCCTCCAGCTGAGATGTTCCAGCTGACAAGGGACATGAGAAAAACTACAGTCAAGGAAAATATGGTCCAGGTGGTTAAACAGCAATTAATTTACAGTAATGATGCTAAAAGAAAGAACTAAGAAACAAGGTAGTCTTGATACCACTCAAAAAGTTGGGGAAATTCCCCAATTTCTAGTTTGGGCAAATGGGTGGGTCATGAAGTCATTAGAAAGTGGACAAGAAAAATATAAACATTCAGGATTATCTGAATGCAGTTATTTACTAAGTCTGGAGCGCAAATGAAGGCTGAGTTAACTCCAATGGGAGAAATTAACATAAAGGCAGAAACGAAGGCAAAAATAAGGCATTCAGATGAATCACACAGACTGAAAACGGTGAATACTACTACCATTGCTGATGAATATCCTACTTTGTGTCCTTCACTTGTTTTCCAATTGAACAAACTGTTATATGTGAAATGTTACTGTTAATCTACATGCTACCTTATCAGTATGAATGCTTTTTCCAGAGGTCAGCTGAACACTAATGTTTAAGCTTTCTGAGCATCACTATCATGCCAAAATTAGCAAAGTGTTGAGGGCCTGCATGGTACCCAATAAAAATGGAAGAATTAATGTAGTCTTTGTATTTAGTTTCTCATAGTCAAGAAACCAAACTGCTTCAGATACTATTTTAATGATGATTCAGATAAGCATGTAACATGGAATAATCTGTTTTTCTTTATATGTTGCTTTTTTCATTCAGGAACATATAATTTTCAATGGTTTTGGAACTTTGAATTTATTTTTCAGAATTCAAGAATTCACCCCAAGCCAACAATTTATGCCTATCCATACTCCAGACTTCTGTACATAAGTCGGTAGAAAAGTACAATTATTGCTTTTTAAAACATTAATTTTAAGGAAAATTACTAAACTGCTTCACCTACAGGTCCATTCTTATATGTTAACAACGCGAGAGATCTTCACAGGTGTACCCAGGAGAGTATTTTAAAGATTCTCACCTTAGAAGGAAAACTAGATAACATGTTCCTTTATGTACTTTCTTTGGACACGACTCAGATAAATGCAGATCACATAAACTTAGAAAATAATAATGACTGCCCACCAGATGAAAAAGGTAAATCTATGAATAAGCAGGGAAGATGGAAGCTGGGCAGAAGAAACCATGTTAGGAGGACTTGAAATATTTGGAGAGCTCAGTCAGTGAAAATTGGAGGGCTAGTTTTTGGCTGGTTTATCATTTTTCATTAACAAAGCAAAAGATATTTTAAGAGACTCAACAGTCTCTTAGTTTTTACTCGATAAAAACTAAGAAAAGAAAAAGCTTCATGATCTGTTCAAAGAATTACTTTTAAAAATCAAAATTAAACGGAATAGAATGACCTAACTTAAAAACCGAAAACAAATCAATCCATTGTTACTAGCACTTATTTTTACACAAATGTTTTTGTGTGACTGAAAACTGTGCATAATCTGCCTGGATGTGGACCTTGGAAATGTCCTGCTAGAGATCTTGGTATCATATATTTTCATAATTACAGTTTAGACTGTGAGAGCAGTGAAGGAGTCTAAGTCTGGGAGTCAGCAGTTTAGTTCTGCCTTCCTTTGTTATCTCTGTAACTAGATTTTTTTTTTCCCCCTTATGCACCCTGTATCTCAGTAATCTTATCTGTAAAATGGGACTAATAAAAAGATTTACTTCACAAGACGCACAAGGATAATGTAACAGGAAGACACTATGTAAAGCATGTTATTTTTGTAGCTGCAAGCTCAGTCCTTTTCAAATCTCAAGAATATAAAATAAACTAGGTGCCACCATTAGCAGAAAAACAAAGCCCACTCACTTCCAGAGTACTGCATGCAGTGTCTCACCACTGGAATCATACCATGAAAAGTTCCAAGTAACTTCTTTCCTTTAATCTTACATTGAAACATCCAAGAAGACTGGTTTCAGACTCCCACTAGCTGAAGGCAGTTAACAGTATCCTAAAAATCCATCTCAAAGGACTAAGAAGATAATCTGCATGCGGAAAGTCTAGATTGTAATGGTATTAAACAGAGTAAAAACTAACAGTAGCTTGCCCTGCACAATCCTCTACGTTTTTAAGAAACTCTGCTTTTGCTTACTTGCTTCTAACACTCCACTGTGAAGCAGACACACAGCATCATATACCATGGTCACAGCCTTTGAAGAACTAGAAGCTGGATCAGATTCTCAAGCTTTTAGAAGTTGAGCAAGATGCCCTCCATGATCATATCACAAAGTTATACATTTCAGAAACAACATGTGCTCCATATTTATGTAATAAAGTCCTATTTTGTTTCGGAAGATTTCTTTTTAGATCATCACCATATTAGAAGCAATTACACAGGCGTAATTTCAGGGTCCAAAGGCAGGCCATTGGGATTTTAAGTTTACCACTCCATCACAACGTGGATTCCCATTTGGGTTTAGGTTTGAGAATAGCTTTCTTCATCATGATCTTCCTCTAAATGTACTGTGACTAAACTACATTACTTTTTATTACACATGTAAGCACTTCTGATGGAATCTAGGAGAAAGATGGAATCACTGAAGTTAACCCGCTGGTTTGAAAACTGCTCAAGTATCTTAAACAGTCCCAGATGTTAACTGACAACTTGACCACTGGAACCAAATTAAGTTATTCGTTGCAGCGGGGGAGAGGAAAGGAGGCCACACCCAAAGTTAAGAGTTCACAGTGAAGTGACACCGAGTTTCAGAATTTTGACTACTGCTATTTTCGGTACTCCTTTTTTTCTTTCACGGTCAAGGAATACTTTAAACTCATAACAGGCCCAAAGTTAAACAGAAAACGTTACTCTGATTCTAATCACTTAAGTTACTTCGTTCAGTAGTGGGCAGGTCCAAGATGGAGAATTACCTCATCCAAAGAAAGATTGGAAGTAATGCTGGCGTCGAACAGGGCCGAACTCAAGTCCTCAGCGCTCATAAGCGACTCTAGAAGAGCTGGTCACCCACTGTCCCCTCCCCCGAGAAGCCAGGAAGGCAAGACCCTGTGTCACACGGCAGTTACCGGACCCAGAACGCGACCGTTTCCTGTGGACCCGGTTTTCGGCTTCGGACGCTCCCGGCCTCCCCCTCTCTCCGCGCCACCTCCATCCAGGAGGTCGCCCCCGCTTCCTCAGCCTCCTCCCCTTCCCACCTCCGTGCTCTCGCCCACTCCACTCATTCCACTTACCTTGGCCACATAGTCTTTCACCTCATCCAGGTCTCCGTTTTTCAGGGCCCACATGAACTCCTTGTCGCACATCACTGCAGCGGGGCGGGGCGGGCCGGCCGGCCGGACAGCAAGACGAGGCGGCGGCGGCAGCGGCAAGCGGATCCCGCCGGGAGAGAGGGACACAGGGCCGGCGGTAGCCGCAGAGAAGAGAAGGCGGGGTAGGCGGCCAGGCGGGCGAGGCAGTTGGCCGCGGCGACCGTTAGGGCGGGAGAAAGAAGTTGTGTTTTTTTTTTTTTTTTTTGCGGCCACCGGGCCCAGCAGAGCAGGTTCCGCCTGGCCGAGGAGAAGCAGGAGCGCTTGCACTTCCGGTTCACCGGCTAGGACCGTCCCCCAACTTCCTCTTCCTCTTCCCCGCGGCGGAACGCCCTGCTCGGGACCCCGCCCCGACGGCGCGCGGCGGGGCGCTCCGCGTGCGCAGACGCAGTGACTGAGCCGTTGGGCGAACGCGGGTCGGGGAGTAGTGGGCGTGTCTGGGAGAGCAGACAACTGGGTTGGAGATCGAGAAGGGCCAGAGCGCTAGTGGAGGAACTGAGCAGCGTGAATGGGAAAAACTTAAAGTAACAACTCATAATGTTGGAGCGCACCCTGCTCACCTTCTAGGTGTTCAGTAGAAATTGAATTCCGTCCCTTTTCTTTCCCCTCCTTCCCTCCTCCCTTCCCTTTTCTTTTCCCCTCCTTCCTTCCCTTCCTTGATCTTTCCTTTCCTTCTTCCACTATCGAGCATCCTTGGGCTCCTACTACATGTCAGGCTCTGCTAGGCACAGAGAATATACTTAAAAAAAGAAAAAGCTTCCGTTCAGTTGCTCAGTCGCGTCGGACTCTTTGCAACTCCATGGACTGCAGCACGCCAGGCCTCCCTGCCCATCACCAACTCCAGAGCTTATTCAAACTCATGTCCATTGAGTCGGTGATGCCCTCCAGCCATCTCATCCTCTCTCGTCCCCTTCTCCTGCCTTCAATCTTTCCCAGCATCAGGGTCTTTTCCAGTGAGTCAGCTCTTCGCATCGGGTGGCCAAAGTATTGGAGTTTCACCTTCAATATCAGTCCTTCCAATGAACACCCAGGACTGATCTCCTTTAGGATGGACTGGTTGGATCTCCTTGCAGTCCAAGGGGACTCTCAAGAGTCTTCTACAACACCGCAGTTCAAAAGATGGATTCTTCTGTGCTCAGCTTTCTTTATAGTCCAACTCTCAGATCCATTCATGAGTACTGAAAAACCATAGCTTTGACTAGATGGACCTTTGTTAGCAAATTAATGTCTCTGCTTTTTAATAAGCTGTCTAGGTTGGTCATAACTTTTCTTCCAAGGAGATGGAAAAAAAAAAAAAAAAGTGGCATAAAACAATTCCTGCCCTCAAGGAACTCTTCCATACTTAACACAACAAAGTGAATGCTGTGTGTCAATACTACACATAATGTTCTGTGGAGGGAAAACTGACTCATCTCCCCGACCAGCAAATGCTGTCCAGAGACCTAAGACTTTAGTTTGATGCCATAGGGCAGAGCAAACTTAACTGACCGGTACAATTTGTATTTTTTTTAAAGTTTGTTTTAAGAATTTTTGTTCTTTTGCTTTGATGCTTCAGGACAGTTCTAGCAAAACCAGTTCCACTTTTCGTAGAGACTTACTGTAATAACCTGGGGCACAGCCACTAGGTGAATTGTGCTTTAACCATAATGATCTGGGTGTGCACATATCAACACAGAGAGAGACAATAAAAACTCTTATTGGAACAATTATATGTGTGTGTGTGTATATATATAGTCTATTATTTATATAGATATATATATTATAAGACTATAATATAGTCTATATATTTATAGTCTATATATATAGACTATAGTCTATAGTCTATATACATAGTCTATATATTTATATATATATAGTCTATTATTTATGACCCATTGTCACCTCCTTATTTAAGTTATAAGCAGAGTACATCATGAGAAACGCTGGGATGGAGGAAGCACAAGCTGGAATCAAGATTGCTGGGAGAAATATCAATAACCTCAGATATGCAGATGACACCACCCTTATGGCAGAAAGTGAAGAACTAAAGAACCTCTTGATGAAAGTGAAAGAGGAGAGTGAAAAAGTTGGCTTAAAGCTCAACATTCAGAAAACTAAGGTCATGGCATCCGGTCCCATCACTTCATGGCAGATGGATGGGGAAGAGTGGAAACAGTGTCAGACTTTATTTTTTTGGGCTCCAAAATCACTGCAGATGGTGACTGCAGCCATGAAATTAAAAGACGCTTACTCCTCGGAAGGAAAGTTATGACCAACCTAGACAGCATATTGAAAAGCAGACATTACTTTGTCAACAAAGGTCCGTCTAATCAAGGCTATGGTTTTTCCATTGGTCATGTATGGATGTGAGAGTTGTGTTACAAAGAAAGCTGAGCACCAAAGAACTGATGGTTTTGAACTGTGGTGTTGGAGAAGACTCTTGAGAGTCCCTTGGACTACAAGGAGATCCAACCAGTCCATCCTAAAGGAGATCAGTCCTGGGTGTTCATTGGAAGGACTGATATTGAAGGTGAAACTCCAATACTTTGGCCACCTGATGCGAAGAGCTGACTCATTGGAAAAGACCCTGATGCTGGGAAAGATTGAAGGCAGGAAGAGAAGGGAACAACAGAGGATGAGATGGTTGGATGGCATCACCGACTCATTGGACATGAGTTTGGGTGAACTCCAGGAGTTGGTGATAGACAGGGAGGCCTGGCGTACTGAGGTTCATGGGGTTGCCAACAGTCGGATATGACTGAGTGACTGAACTGAACTAAAACTGATAAATGATAAACCAAGCTACTTTTCTAGGCTTGCTGTAGAGAATAGGGGATCAGAAAACAGACTGGAACCAGAATGCTTAGTTTTAATAAAGGACCCAAACTATATTAATTTTGTGTCACCTCAGGCAAGTTATTTAACCCTTCTCTGTACAGTTTTCCATATATGTTAAGTGGGTATGAGAACAGTGTTCAATACATGCATATATATTACCTATAATTTGTGTGTGTGTGGCTACATCGCTTCAGTTGTGTCCAACTCTTTGTAACCCCATGGCCTGTGGCCTGCCAGGCTCCTCTGTCCATGGGATTCTCCAGGCATGAATACTAGAGTTGGTTGCCATACCCTCCTCCAAGGGATCTTCCCAAACAAGGGATAGAACCCACCTCTCCTGAGTTGGAGGTGGGTTCTTTATCAATCACACCACCCGGGAAGCCCTATGATTTAGCAATAGCAAATAGAAATAGGATTCAAACCAAAAGAAAAATAGAAAAAAATCTCCAAATATTTAATAGCTACCTTGATTGTTATTCTGTTAATTTTGCTTCCTGACAATTAGAAATACAATTTCACATACCTAACGATGACACATTTCTGGAAACAAATCTCAAGGATGAGTTTGTTGGGTAACTCCTGAAGTTCCTATGTCTTTTTAAACTCCCACCTGTGTGATCTCTGAGATACATCCTGCTGAAAGCTCTTGATTTATATCTCTAGCCCAGACTTCTCTTATGTGATCCATTCTGATATTTAACTTTTTACTCATTTGAATGTTTCAGACTTAATGTGTCCAAAATAGGATTTGGTCTCTTTGGTATTCTAAATTTAGTTGTCCCTTAGACCATCCCTTCTCTGTGAATGACATCACCAAGCACCCTGCCACTAAAAGCAAAAACATAGCAACAAATTTTCTCTCCTCGACTAAACTATAGTCAGACTCCTATGAGCCCTCTTGACTAGGCTTCAACCTCTGTCTATAAAGACTCGAACAAACAGGAACATAGGTCCTCTCGAAGCCACTTCCTAAAATAATCCCAGTCCTCTTAAAGTGCCTGCATGAGAAAATTCAAGGGTGCCAAAGCCCCTGTTTATTCCAGTCAATACCCAAGACTGGGACCGCTCTCTCCCAGCTTCTGCAGGAGGGTAGAATCCTAACTCCAGTCATCACCACTAGCAGACACAGCTGGCCTAATTGCATCGACACTGACTGTGTCCATGTGTCCTAAGTCGCTTCAGCTGAGTCTGACTCTTTGTAACCCTAAGGACTGTAGCCCGCCAGTCTCCTCTGTCCTTGGGATTCTCCAGGCATGAATACTGGAATGGGTTGTCATGCCCTCCTAATGGCTACCCACTCCAGTATCTTTCCCTGGGAAATTCCACGGACAGAGGAGCTTGGTGGGCTACAGTGCATGGGATTGAAAGCTCAGACACATTGACACTAACTAGTCTTTTGTAATTTTTTACTTCCCTGACTTGACTCCCCCACCTTTCCCTCATTCTCCCTTTAAAACACCTATTCATCTCTGTACAGATTGAAGTTTTGTTGAGTTCATGTTGGACTCTTTTTTCCTTACAGCAATAGTTATTACTAATAAAAATCTGTTCTTACCACATTAACTAATGTCCTACTTTGTTCATCCTTGACAATACGAGTCATAGACAACTCCTGCCACTCCCAACTTTTCTTTTATTTCATCCATCAGTAAGCTCTGCAAAATATATCTTAAGTGGTTCACTTCTTGGCATCTTCCCTGCTGACTACCCCACTATGGCCCTTCCTAACCCTGTCATCTCTTGCACTGCTATAATCGCATCCCAACTGGCATCCCCATTTTCACTCTCACCCTTTTCCAAGTAATTTACCACAGAGCCAGTTACTTTTTTAAACATAAAACAAACATGTATTTCTTATTTTAAGACCTTTCAATGACTTCCTATTGCATTTTAGAATAAATTTTATTTATTTGCTATGGCCTTCAGGGTCCTCTGTGATTTGACCCTGATGGTTTCTCCCATCCATAATACTCCCCTCACATCCCTTTACTTTTTTGTTTCTCATAGTTCTCATCTTCTGGCAGTTTCAGTAAAAATCAAGCCTATTCCACCCTAGGGCTGTTAAGCTTGTTGCTTCCTGTCTGGAATGTTCTCTTAATTCATGCTCACTTGGAGGTCTCAATGCAAATGTTACTTCTTCAGAGAGGCCTCCCAGACTATTCACTTTAAATAGGTCCCTCAATTGTGTCTAGCCTATAACCTACTTTTTTTTTTTTTTTAATTTAGCTCACTTATCACAAATATATTCATTGCTTTTTGGTTACCTGTTTTGGCAGGCATTCAGCAATTTTTCCTTTCATCTGGCATCCCAGGCACAAGAAAGAATTGCTCTTCCTGGCTTCATTGTGGTTGGATAATGTCAGGTAACTTATTTTGGCCTATTAGTTATGGCAGAAGTAACGAGTCATTTCTAGGCTTGCCAGTGCAAGACCCTTCAGAGGGCCCTTTTCTCTCTCCCACAGCAACCAGCAACATTAGAAACAGTGGCTGCAGTCAGCCGTGTTCCTGAGCGACCACAATGAGCAGAATTCCCCTGCCACCCCATAATGAATAAAATAGTAATTAAACTTTCATTGTTTCAAGCCACTGAGATTGTGGTGTTTATGACTGCAGCAACACTGAGCCAATCTTGACTGACAGGGGTGGGCTATCACTAGAACAAAAATCTTCAATAGATGGCATTGATTTAGGGGCTAGGTGGTACACAACAAAGGAAGTGATATTGGAAGCCATATGGATGGTGATTCATGTTCACAGGAAAGAAACATTTGGCAAAACAACCTCCTGTGATAGCATGGTGAGGCATGGAAGGCAGATAATGAATGTATGCTGTAAACTTGTGGCTCTCGTGGAAGAGAATGGGAAATGGAAAGCTGGTGGCATGTATTGGTAACCATTTTTGTGTGTTGCCTGGTGAGGGTGGGGTGGGGTGTTGGGGAGGTGAAGGACATGTTTTTATTTATTTTCTTTCCAGCTTTACTGTGATATAATTGACATAACATTGAATAGGTGTACGATATACAGCATGATGATTTCATATGTATATATTGCAAAATTATTGCCTCAACAAGGATAGTTAATCGTCGCTTCATAGTTACTTTTTTTCTTGTGGTGAGAATTTGGAAGATTTACTCTCTCAGCATTTTTCAGGTATACAATACAGTATTGTTAAGTATAATCACCATGCTGCACATTAGATTTTCCAGAACTGATTCATCTTATAACTGGCATTTGGTACTCTTTGACCGCTTTCATCCATTTCTCCCACCTCACAGCCTCTGGTAACCACCTATCTACTGTTTCTGTGAGTTTGGATTTTTCAGATTCCACATTTAAATGAGACCATACAGTATTTGTCTTTCTCCGTCTGACTTATTTCACCTTGCATAATGCCCTCCATATAACTGCTTTGTATATCCCATAAGTTGTAGTATGTTGTGTTTCCATTTTCATTGCTTTTAAGATATTTTAAATTTCCTTTTTGATTTCTTCTTTGATCCACTGGTTGTTCAAAATTGTGTTGTTTAATTTCCACATATTTAGGGGGGAATACATGTATACTGATGGCCAATTCATGTTGATGTATGGCAAAAACCATCACAGTATTGTGAAAAAATTATCCTCCAATTAAAATAAACAAGTTAATGAAAAAAATTTCCACATATTTGTGAATTTTCCAGCTTTCCTCCTGTTACTAGTTTCATGCCACTGTGGTTAGAAAAGATACTTGATATAATTTCTATCTTGAATTTTTTGAGACTTGTTTTGTTGCCTTACAAAAGGGCTTCTTCCCCTTTACATATGGTAAAGAATCTGCCTGCAATGTGGGAGACCCAGGTTGGGAAGAGCCTCTGGAGAAGGAAATGGTGAGGCACCCCAGTATTCTTGCCTGGGAAATCTCATGGATAGAGGAGCCTGGTGGACGACAGTCCATGGGGTCTCACAGAGTCGGACACGGCTGAATGACTAACACTTTCATATGATCTATCCTAAAAAATGCTCCGTGTACATTTGAGAAGAATGTATATTCTGATACTGTCAGATAGAATATTCTGTATATGTTTGTTAGGTACATTTGAATGTTGGTAATTATCGATTACATAAGACATTATAGGAAAAGATGAATCAGAGAGTAATTGTTGAGTTTACAGTTAGAAATGGAAGAGATTATAAAGAATCCAGAAATTTGGAAACTTGCACTGTTGGAAGATACAAATGATTCTCATCTTTAAATGAGATGAGTAACAAAGGCTAATTAGAACTCAGCCTTATGTCAACGATCAGATCAAGGATATGACTGTCACATTCATGACTAAAACCTCTGAGTGGGTTAAAGTGGTGCCCAGTAAGTTGGATACACTGGAGCAGGTCTCCCTGTTAACAAAGCCTCATGGGCTCAAGTTACCCACAAGGGAGATATAAAATAAAAATTTGGTCTCAGATGACTTGAATCACATAAAGAAGATGACTAAAATTTTTAGGGTAGTGCCAAAATATCTACCAGTGAGCACTAAAGGAAACTGTCAGTTCAGCTCAGTCGCTCAGTCGCGTCCAACTCCTTGCGACCCCATGAATTGCAGCACGCCAGGCCTCCCTGCCCATCACCATCTCCTGGAGTTCACTCAGACTCACGTCCATCGAGTCAGTGATGCCATCCAGCCATCTCATCCTCTGTCGTCCCCTTCTCCTCCTGCCCCCAATCCCTCCCAGCATCAGAGTCTTTTCCAATGAGTCAGCTCTTCGCATGAGTTAAAATGACCCTTGGTCCTCAACTTTCTGTGGTCAGGAGGTAGTTTGAGAAAACTGCTCAAAACCTGAGGACTTATTCTATATGTTCAGGATTGGAAAAGGTCAGTTTTCATTGAAATGCCAAAGAATGTTCACACTACCGCACAATTGCTCTCATTTCACATGATAGCAAAGTAATACTTAAAATTCTCAGGCTTCAATAATATGTGAACGAGATCTTCCAGATGTACAAACTGGATTTAGAAAAGGCAGAGGAACCAGAGATCAAATTGCCAACATCACAGAAAAAAGCTAGAGAATTCCAGCAAAACATCTACTTCTGCTTCATTGACTATGCTAAAGCTTTCGACTGTGTGGATCACAAAAAAATGTGGAAAATTCTTCAAGAGATAGGAATACTAGATCAGGTAGGAATACTACCTGCCTTCCGAGAAACCTGTATGCAGGTCAAAAATCAACAGTACAGGGAACAACGGACTGGTTCCAGATTGGGAAAGGAGAACGTCAAGGCTGTATATTGTCACCCTGCTTATTTAACTTAAATGCAGAGTACATCATGAGAAACACTGGGCTGGAGGAAGCACAAGCTGGAATCAAGATTGCCAAGAGGAATACCAATAACCTCAGATATGCAGATGACACCACCGTTATGGCAGAAAGTGAAGAAGAACTAAAGAGCCTCTTGATGAAAGTGAAACAGGAGAGTGAAAAGTTGGCTTAAAGCTCAACATTCAGAAAATGAAGATCATGGCATCTGGTCCCATCACTTCATGGCAAATAGATGGGGAAATGAAACAAGTGACAGACTTTACTTTCTTGGGCTCCAAAATCACTGCAGATGGTAATAGCAGTGAAATGAAAAGACACTTGCTCCTTGGAGAAAAGGCTATGACAAACCTGGACAGCATATTAAAAAGCAGAGACATTACTTTATCAACAAAGGTCTGTATAGTCAAATCTATGGTTTTTCTGGTAGTCATGTATAGATATGAGAGTTGGACCACAAAGAAGGCTGAGCGCTAAAGAATTGATGCTTTTGAATTGTGGTGTTGGAGAAGACTCTTGAGAGTCCCTTGGACTGCAAGGAGATCAAACCAGTCAATCCTAAAGGAAATCAGTCCTGATTATTCATTGAAAGGACCGATGCTAAAGCTGAAGCTCCATTACTTTGGTCACCTGATGCAAGCAGCTGACTCCTTAGAAAAGACCCTGATGCTGAGAAAGATTGAAGGCAGGAGGAGGAGGGGATGACAGAGGATGAGATGGCTGGCATCTTGGACTCAATGGACATGAGTTTGAGCAAGCTTCAGGAGTTGGTGATGGACAGGGAAGCCTGGCATGCTGCAGTCCATGGGGTTGCAAAGAGATGAACACTACTGAGCGACTTAACAACATCTATAGGGCACAGGGGAATGAAAGAAAAGACCTTCCCTAGAAGGTAGAAGATGGAGCTAAGGATCTGAGAAGAACAATGCAGTGGGGGAGGGGAGTGTACCATGGATCAGAACTGGGGCCTAACAAGTAACATCCCCCACCCTAGTGGAAAGACTAGGAGGCAACACCCTTGCAGTGTCTGCCCGGTAGGATTCCACAGTTGCCGGACACTGATTGCTATCTGTCTCCCATTTTTCTCCATTTCAAATGGGAGTGTTTATGGCAGTTACCCAGTTTCTCCTCTGTCATTATCTGTTAGGTAAGGGGTGTGTCACAAACTTTTCTTCATATGTCTCAGATCCAGAGAAGATACAGATCTAGGCTTGACTACTGTCAGATCCTGGACTTTGAGCTTGATGTTGTGATAGGATGAAATTTTTTGTGTTATTTCTCTGGAAGAGAATATGTGTATATTTTGCACATGGGAAGAAAAGTAAACCTAATATCTGATGAGCAGGGATGACTGTGGTAGTGATTGGTCTTGCTTGCATAGTCATCCCCTTTTGGAGCACTTTCTGGCCACCTAGTGATTGGGTAGGGGTATGTGACTAGTTCTGGCAAATGAGCCAGGAACGTAAGTGATATATCACTTTGGGGCCTTAAGAGTTTCTTTTTTTTTTTGGTCAGACAGCATGGCATACGAGATCTCTTAATTCTGGGCCCTCAGCAGTGAAAGTACAGAGTCCTAACCATTGGACAGTCAGAGAATTCCCACAAACATTTCATTGCCATTGGGGGCTCCTCTGATGTTCTTTTTCCAGTAGAGAAGAAACCCTCAGTCTGAGTTCTTGAGTAACTATGAGAAGCAGATTCCCCTGCCAGTGTGTGGTAGACAAGTATTATCAATGAGTTGTATATTACTGCAGAATAATCTAGCCTATCCTGAATGATACCTATTTATTGTCTGCTTTTTGCATTAGAAAGTAGGCCTAATGAGGATAAGAATCTTGTCTATCTTGCTGTAAGGTGTATACCAGATATTTATCACAACACTGGCTTGTTGACTAAAAAATATAGTCACAACCTAAAAGTAGAGAGCTATTTTATTTGGTGGGAATGTTTAGGACTCTGAGCTCAGGAGACAGCATCTCAGTAGCTCTGAGAAAACTGCTCCAAAGAGGCAGGAGGGGAAATCAGGCTATATATGAGTTCGCAACAAAGGGAGCAGGCAGTCTGAACGATCAAGGATCAAATTAAGGAATTTAGCATTCTATGTATGGGAAGAAGCAAGTCTCTGGGCTCACTGAATTCATCCCTTCCATGTTTACCTCAGCTACCTGAGGCCAATCCTGTTTCTTCGTTCACCTTGCTTCTTGCTTGCCCCAGCTCCTCAGCAGTTAACGCAGAGGGTTGCAGCATCTGCTGGATCACAGTTTGGGGAGCCTTCATTAACATTTTGCCTGGCTTCCCAGGTGGCGCTAGTGGTAAAGAGCCCGCCTGCCAATGCAGGAAATGTGAAGAGTTGGACAGGACTGAAGTGACTTAGCACAGAGCACACACTTTCACATTTGGAGACCAGAAATCACTGATGCCTGTGACATTTCTTGTCTACTGATATGGCAGGAAATATTTTCATTTCACAGGCTCGTAGTAGGTGCTCAATAAATATTTCATGAATTAATATATGGGTGAATTCTCTTAGCATAATTAAAAACCTTAATTAACCAAAATTTGTGTCTGAATAGTCACCTCAATTTTGCAGGGTGATGAGCCAAGATAATGCCAGGAAACAGGCCTAAAGAGTTTTCAGAACAATTTTTGAGGTTGCTTCAAAATAACACATAAAAAGAATAATCTTAAGTGAAGTCAGTCATGTTTAACTCTTTGCAACCCCACAGACTGTAGCCCTGCAGGCTCCTCTGTCCATGGGATTTCCCAGGCAAGAATACTGAAGTGGGTTGGCATTCCCTTCTCCAGGGGATCTTACTGACCCAGGGATCAAGCCTGGGGCCTACTGAATTGCAGGCAGACTCTTTACCATCTGAGCTACCAGAGCATGATCTTAGGAGGGCCATGTTCTTCAATTTCCATTTACAAAAGTACTATGTGAATGTATGCCTGTTTTTAAAATTTTAAGGAAACATCACTGCACATAGAGTTAAAAAGTGAAAACAGTCTTTCTTGCAGTCTCTGATCTCTCTCTGAAACCACGCCACTTACTTTCCCACAGGTAAGCACTGACAGTGTTCAGCAGTACTGGGGAACTATGGCATGCATGTTAAATTTGAGATAATAAAAACATACAGAAATGGATTTATAAGAGTATTTGAGGGGCTTCCTTCACAGCTCACTGGTAAAGAATCCACCTGCCAATGCAGAAGACAAAGGTTCAGTCCCTGCACAGAGCAGCTAAGCCCATGTGCCACAGCTATTGAACCTGCAGAGCCTGGGAACCATGACTGCTGAGCCCACGGGCCACAGCTGCTGAAGCCTGCGTGCCCTAGAGCCTGTGCTCTGCAACAGGAGGTGCCACCGCAGTGAGGAGGACAAGCACTACCAGCAGAAACGAGCCCCAGCTCGCCGCGACTAATGAAGAGCCCACGAAGCAGTGAAGACCCAGCACAGTCAACAATAAAGAAAGAAAGAAATTTTTAAAAGGAGTATCATGGTGCCATTGTGACTTAGCATTAGAAATATATATTAGGTCTTTGTCTCTGACACAAAGCTCCTAAAACCTTTAGAATCTCCTAAGTACTGAGAACTATAAAGGTGAATTTTATAGTGTTAATAAAACAACTTTGGGATCCCATCTGTGGATGGAGGCTGGTTGTCCGTAGAACCAACGGGCAGGGATTAGAGGGATGGAACTTTCGGAGGCACGGATAACAACCTGGGCTTGTGATTAGCATCTGAAACTGAAGTGGGGAGGGGCAGGACTGTAGGACTGACCCCTTAATCTCTGGAATCTGGTGCTATCCCCAGTGGTGGTGGTAATAGTTTAGTGGTTTAGTTACTAAGTCATGTCTGACTCTTGTGATCCCATGGATGTAGCCCGCCGGCTCCTCTGTCCACGGGATTCTCCAGGCGAGAATACTGGAGTTGGTTGCCATTTTAGATAGTGTCATAACTGGGTTGAACTGTAGGGCGTCCAGCTGATATCTAAACGCTTCTTGTTGGTGTGGAGAAACCCCTCTCACACTCCCCCAGTCTCTTCTCCACATACAATAGAATTGGGTGCAGAACCGTTAACTGTGTGTGTGTATGCATATAAAAAACTAGAAGGAATCAAATATTAATCATGTCATGATTAATCATGTTACTCTGAGTTATGGGAGTATGGTTGATATCTTGCTTTCTTCTGTATATTTTCCCATATTTTCTAAGTTTTCTATCAACAAATATTAATTTAAGAATCAGAAAATAAAATTAGCTTTATTAAGTCATATATCTAAGTAGTTGTTGTCGTTTAGTTGTGTCCAAGTCTTTGTGAACCCATGGATCGCAGCATGTCAGGCCTCTGTCCTTCACCATCTCCTGGGGCTTCCTCAGACTCATGTCCATTGAGTTGGTGACGCAATCCAACCATCTCATCCTCTGCCGTCCCCTGGCCTTGAATCTTTCTCAGCATCAGGGTTTTTTCCAAACAATGGGCTCTTCATATCACATGGCCAAAGTATTGGAGTTTCAGCTTCAGTATCAGTCCTTCCAATGAATATTGGCTGGTTTGATCTCCCTGGCAGTCCAAGGGATTCTCAAGAGTCTTCTCCAGCACCAGAGTTTGACGGCATCAGTTCTTTGGTGCTCAGCCTTTTTTATTGTCCAGCTTTCATACCTGTACATGACTACTGGAAAAACCATAGCTTTGACTAGACAGACCTTTGTCAGCAAAGTAACGTCTCTGCTTTTTAATATGCTGTCTAGGTTTGTCATTACTTTTCTTCCAAGGAGCAAGCATCTTTTAATTTCAGGGCAGCAGTCACCACCCACAGTGACTTTGGAGCCCAAGAAAATAAAATCTCTGTTTCCATTGTTTCCCCATCTATTTGCCATGAAGTGATGGGACCAGATGCCATGATCTTCATTTTTTTAATGTTGAGTCTTATGCTAGCTTTTTCACTCTCCTCTTTCACCTTCATCAAGGGGCTTTTTAATACCTCTTCGCTTTCTGCCATAAGGATGGTGTTATCTGCATATTTAGGTTATTGATATTCTTCCAGCAATCTTGATTATATCTTGAGCTTCATTCAGCCTGGCATTTCACATGATGTACTCGGCATATAAATTAAATAAGCAGGGTGACAATATGTAATATCTAGAGCAGATATCTAATATCTAGAGCATATCTAGATATGTTCAATATCTAGAGTAGAACTTATGTCCAGTTCAGTTAAATGAATTGTAGTCATTGCAATATAAAAATATTATAAAGGTAGGTGACAAGAAGAGCAATGAAGTAGACATAGTTCTATCAGATATTCAAACATAATATGAATTTACAATAAGTAGTTAATTCAATAAATATTTATTCAGTGCCTCACACTGTTTGGGAAATTGAGAAGAAAGTGATAACTAAACAGATAAGATTCTTGTTCTCAGGTGGATCAATAGTCTAGTGGGGGATAATAAACAAGTAGATTAGTAAGCTAATTTAGGTAGTATTTAGTGCTATGAAGAAACAAGAGAAGGGTGTTATAATAGTGAATGTTGTTGGAGGGGGTCAAAGTTTGTTAAGTAGGGTGATGAAAGGCAGCCTCTTTGAAGTAGAATATTTGAGTTGAGACTTGGATGAGAAGGAGTGAGCCACTGAAGCTTCTGTAGGGAGAAACTTCCATGAAGAAGGAACAGCAATTGCAAAGGCCAAGGTAGGTATAGGCTTGGTGGAATCAGGAGTTGGGTGGGCTCAGCTAGTAGGGAGGTGAATATGAACAGCCAGGGCAAGTCCCGACAATATTGTGGATTGCTGACTATGCTGTGGGGGTTTTCTTGGGGGAGACGAAAGAATGACATAGAATATTACTGACAATGTGGTGAAAACAATGCAGTGCTAAGCTGGCACTCACATCACACAGACAGTCTAATGAATATACAATTCAGTTTCCTATTTCTCTTGCTATGGTCAAATTTTTTATTTAGATTACATTGGTGGCTCAGTGGTAAAGAATTCACCTGCCAGTGCAGGAGCTACAGATTAGATCTCTGGGTCTGGAAGATCCCCTGGAGGAAGGCATGGCAACCCACTCCAGTATTCTTGCCTGGAGAATCCTAAGGACAGAGGAGCCTGGTGGGCTTCAGTCCATGGGGTCACAAAATAGTTGTACACAACTGAGTGACTGAGCATGCATGCATGCTTCAGTTAGATTCCATGTCATGAAGAATTAAGACACTTATATGTAAACAGTTTCAAGATGAGGTTTCAGGCTGGACTTCCTGATGGTCCTGTGGTTGGGACTTCGCCTTCCAATACAGGGGTGCACAGGTTTGATCCCTGGTCAGGGAATTAAGATTCCACATGCCTCATGGCCAAAAAAACCAGAACATAAACAACAAAAGCAATAATGTAACAAACTCATAAAAACTTTATAAATTATATGAATGGATATATTCCCATATGGTTCAAATACCTTTAAAAGAGAGAGAGAGAGAGAGAGAGAGAGAGAGAGACGAGGCTTCAAAGAACTCTGTTCTTCATGTCCCGATTAAGCACTCACAAATTAATGCATTAATGTATCAGCACTGAGTTCCAGGCAGCAAGTGTTGATGATGTCCAAGGTCAAAGCTGGGCCTGGGGGCAGCATACAGACCATGCTGTGTATGCTTGTGGATGGGTGAATGGGGATGGCTATGAATCTGGATGGTCACAATGTCTGGGCTGGGCACACAACTTGAGTTTTCAAATACAGTGCTAGAGCCTAGGTACCACCACTTCACAAGATCTGGATTCATTTTTAGAATGGGAGTCATCTGAGATTAAACAGCCTTGGCCGTTTTAGGAAGATGGTGAGATAACTTGACCAAACAGAGATATTTAGAGACATGGGAAGACCCTGACTTATTGCAGATATTTGTGAGAATTTACTTAGATGTGAGAATTTCTTCCTTGTTCTGAATTATGTTTTATTTTATATTTAATTATTAGAGGAAAATTTATTGTTACTACCTTGGTTTATAGAAACAAATATATCATTATGAACAAAAGACAACCAATTGGAAAACATGCTGTTTTTCCTTTTAAAAATTCATACCTATGAGGTTCGTGACATTATACAGGAGACAGGGATCAAGACCATCCCCATGGAAAAGAAATGCAAAAAAAGCAAAATAACTGCCTGGGTAAGCCTTACAAATAGCTGTGAAAAGAAGAGAAGCAAACAGCAAAGGAGAAAAGGAAAGATATAAGCATCTGAATGCAGAATTTCAAAGAATAGCAAGAAGAGATAAGAAAGCCTTCCTCAGTGATCAATGCAAAGAAATAGAGGGAAAACAACAGATGGGAAAGACTAAGACTAGAGATCTCTTCAAGAAAATTAGAAATACCAAGGGAACATTTCATGCAAAGATGGGCTCGATAAAGGACAGAAATGGTCTGGACCTAACAGAAGCAGAAGATATTAAGAAGAGGTGGCAAGAATACACAGAAGAACTGTACAAAAAAGATCTTCATGACCCAGATAATCATGATGGTGTTATCACTCACCTAGAGCCAGACATCCTGGAATGTGAAGTCAAGTGGGCCTCAGAAAGCATCACTATGAACAAAGCTAGTGGAGGTGATGGAATTCCAGTTGAGCTGTTTCAAATCCTGAAAGATGATGCTGTGAAAGTGCTGCACTCAATATGCCAGCAAATTTGGAAAACTCAGCAGCAGCCACAGGACTGGAAAAGGTCAGTTTTCATTCCAATCCCAAAGAAAAGGCAATGCCAAAGAATGCTCAAACTACTGCACAATTGCACTCATCTCACATGCTAGTAAAGTAATGCTCAAAATTCTACAAGCCAGGCTTCAGCAATACATGAACCGTGAACTTCCAAATGTTCAAGCTGGTTTTAGAAAAGGCAGAGGAACCAGAGATCAAATTGCCAACATCCGCTGGATCATCAAAAAAGCAAGAGAGTTCCAAAAAACATCGATTTCTGCTTTGACTATGCCAAATCCTTTGACTGTGTGGATCACAATAAACTGTGGAAAATTCTGAGAGAGATGGGAATACCAGACCACCTGACCTGCCTCTTGAGAAACCTGTATGCAGGTCAGGAAGCAACAGTTAGAAGTGGACATAGAACAACAGACTGGTTCCAAATAGGAAAAGGAGTATGTCAAGGCTGTATATTGTCACCCTGCTTATTTAACTTCTATGCAGAGTGAGAAACGCTGGACTGGAAAAAGCACAAGCTGGAATCAAGATTGCTGGGAGGAATATCAATAACCTCAGATATGCAGATGACACCACCCTTATGGCAGAAAGTGAAGAGGAATTAAAAAGCCTCTTGATGAAAGTGAAAGAGGAGAGTCCATCTAGTCAAGGCTATGCTTTTTCCAGTGGTCATGTATTGATGAGAGAGTTGCACTGTGAAGAAAGCTGAGCACCGAAGAATTGATGCTTTTGAACTGTGGTATTGGAAAAGACTCTTGAGAGTCCCTTGGACTGCAAGGAGATCCAACCAGTCCATCCTGAAGGAGATCAGTCTTGGGTGTTCTTTGGAAGAACTTCAGCTAAAGCTGAAACTCCAATACTTTGACCACCTCATGAGAAGACTTGACTCATTGAAAAAGACTCTGATGCTGGGAGGGATTGGGGGCAGGAGGAGAAGGGGATGACAGAGGATGAGATGGCTGGATGGCATCACCAGTTCAGTTCAGTTCAGTCGCTCAGTCGTCTCCGACTCTTTGCGACCCCATGAATCACAGCATGCCAGGCCTCCCTGTCCATCACCAACTCCCGGAGTTCACTCAGACTCATGCCATTGAGTCCGTGATGCCATCCAGCCATCTCATCCTCGGTCATCCCCTTCTCCTCCTGCCCCCAATCCCTCCCAGCATCAGGGTCTTTTCCAATGAGTCAACTCTTCTTTCAGCTTTAGCATCATTCCTTCCAAAGAAATCCCAGGGTTGATCTCCTTCAGAATGGACTGGTTGGATCTCCTTGCAGTCCAAGGGACTCTCAAGAGTCTTCTCCAACACCACAGTTCAAAAGCATCAATTCTTTGGTGCTCAGCCTTCTTCACAGTCCAACTCTCACATCCATACATGACCACAGGAAAAACCATAGCCTTGACTAGACGGACCTTAGTCGGCAAAGTAATGTCTCTCTTTTGAATATACTATCTAGGTTGGTCATAACTTTTCTTCCAAGGAGTAAGCGTCTTTTAATTTCATGGCTACAATCACCATCTGCAGTGATTTTGGAGCCCAAAAAAAATACAGTCTGACACTGTTTCTACTGTTTCCCCATCTATTTCCCATGAAGTGATGGGACCAGATGCCATGATCTTCGTTTTCTGAATGTTGAGTTTTAAGCCAACTTTTTCACTCTCCACTTTCACTTTCATCAAGAGGCTTTTTAGTTCCTCTTCACTTTCTTCCATAAGGGTGGTGTCATCTGCATATCTGAGGTTATTGATATTTCTCCTGGCAATCTTGATTCCAGCTTGTTTCTTCTAGTCCAGCGTTTCTCATGATGTTAAATAAGCAGGGTGACAATATACAGCCTTGATGTACTCCTTTTCCTATTTGGAACCAGTCTGTTGTTCCATGTCCAGTTCTAACTGTTGCTTCCTAACCTGCACATAGGTTTCTCAAGAGGCAGGTCAGGTGGTCTGGTATTCCTACCTCTTGAAGAATTTTCCAGTTTATTGTGATCCACAGAGTCAAAGTCTTTGGCATAGTCAATAAAGCAGAAATAGATGTTTTTCTGGAACTCATCTGTTTTTGCTTTATTCCCCATCCCTAGTTGTGACAAAATATCTCCATACATTACCAAATGTCCCCCAAGGGACAAAGTTGCCTTGGTTGAGCCACTATTTAAGATGAGTCAAGCTGAATTAAATAATGAAGATTTAAACTTTGTGTTTACCAGCCTGCACATGAATTGCATTTTAGTATTTTTGTTATTGCTTCAAACTATTGTAAAGTATTTTTTAAAGCAATGCAATCAACTTGTCAAGTGCTTTTTAAGTGACCCTCTATAGTCAGGAAGATTCCCTGAAAAAGGAAAATGGCAACCCACTCCAGTATTCTTGCCTGGGAAATCCTATGGACCAAGGAGCCTGCGGGCTACAATCCATGGGGTGGCAAAGAAATGGACATGACTTAGAGACTAAATCATGTTTAGGACTAAGTCGCTAAACAACAACAAAAAATCAGGTATAAATAAAAGCGGAAATTATGGTCTCAAGGTAAAAGACTAGAGAAAAATTCTAGATTCTTGAGATAATGGCAGTAGAATATTACCTAGAGCAGAAATATCTTGTCTTCCTCTTTTACATTAAATGTAAGCTGTTGGTAGGCATGTAAAATGATCTTGATGTTGGTGTCCGCAACTCCTTCTTTAACGTGTGGAGTGTCTACTTCATATCAAGCTCACTAGTGCTGAATCACGGCTTCCCTGCTGGCTCAGTCGCTAAAGAGTCTGCCTGCAATGTGGAAACCTGGGTTTGATCCCTGGGTTGGGAAGATCCCTTGGAGAAGGGCATGGCAACCCACTCCAGTATTCTTGCCTGGAGAATCCCAAGGAAAGAGAAGCCTGGTGGGCTACAATCCATGGGGTCACAAAGAGTCGGATACGACTGCATGACTAACTTTAACTTTAGTACTGAATCACAAGGGCCCAGAGCCATCTCTTCCAAAGTTTCTGATGAGAGACGCGCGCATTACTGTCTGTTAGAAAAATAAAATTAAAATACCATAAGCAATAAGATTTTGAACTTCTTCCAAGGAAGTCATGAATAAAGACCACCTAATTTTTACAGGGCAAGAGGCGTGTAATATCACAGCTTCTGAGTGCTGAAAGAACACAAGGACTGCTGGAGGAGTATAATATGCAATTAATGATTTCCTGATGAAGGAAAATCCATTGGTGAAAAAATAGTAATGCAAATAAATTAAACAATTAGTATTTTGATCCAACCTTTCATGTCAGCTCCAAGAATACCATTATAACTTTGAAAAGAATCTAAAGAGGGATGTAAATCCTTAGGAGAACTTCTCTGCAGAAACTTTCTGAAATTTTAATATGTGTTTAACTACTCAGTCATGTCTGACTCTTTGTGACCCTTAGGACTGTAGCCCACCAGACTCCTTTGTCCATGGGATTCTCCAGGCAAGAATCCTGAAGTGGGTTGCCATTTCCTCGTCAGTGGCCCATCCCGACCTGGGGATCAGACCTGCATTTCCTGTGTCTCCTGCATTGCAGGCAGATTATTTGCCCATGTATTAAAAAAAGTATTCACTTTGGCCACCTGACTCAAAGAACCAACTCATTGGAAAAGAAGCTGATGCTGGAAAAGATTGAGGGTAAGAGGAGAACAGGGTGACAGAGGATAAGATGGTTGGATGGCATCACTGACTCAATGGACATGAGTCTGAGCAAACTCCAGGAGATAGTGGAGGACAGAGAAGCCTGGCGTGCTGCAGCCCATGAGGTTGCAAAAAGTCGGACATGACTTGGTGACTGAACAACATCAGGGAGAAATCATTAATGACCACTTTAGTGGCCATTCACCTTTAAAAATGGTTTTGGCCATCAACCATTAAGATGCTCATCTTAGGTTTTAGAAATCCCCCTTCTAATGAATCTTGGAAGGAGGTGGGCTTAGCCACAACCATAGAAGAAGATGCTATATCCTTGCTCTTCTGGGGTCTGAGACCTAGCTTCCATCAGTTAGATGATGCCAGCTGGAACCCACAGCCAGTGATATAGTGGCTGTTAGAGTTGAGTTCTATGGTGGTGACAGCTGAAGGAAGACTGAGTTCCTTAGGACAGCATCTGGAACTGGGGCTGCCAGTGGTGCAAGCCTTAAATCTGAGATTCAGAGATGACAATGGCATAGTGGGGAAAGAGGGAAGAGGGGGTCACACCAGACAGGCTCTGCCTCACTATTTGGGGTGTTGTTATTGATTACATAGCCCTATGCCATTTCTTTAATTCTTCCAGTGATTCTGGGAGTCACTTCTTATATCTTTAATGAACCCCATTTCATGTTTAAGCCAGCTGGAGTTGGGTTTTGTTGCCTGCAACTAAGAACCCTGAATGATATAATTATTAACATTATAAGAATCTCATTATCAACTGTAAAAGCAGAAAATTTGTTTTCAACACAAAACTTAGTAGTAGTAGCAGTAATAATAACAATAGTAACTGGAGTGCTTATTCTCTGCAAGTACTGTGCTAAATTCACCACATCTATTAACTCACTGATTCCTGACAACTGTGTCCTATGAGCAAGCTGAGGCACAGAGAACTTAAGGACATGACTGGGAAAATGCAGTATGGGGCTTTGAATCTGAGCTATTTGATGTCAGGGCCTGTCCTCTTAATAGTTATAAAGTAGACACATGCCTAATTTGTGAAAAGTTTCCTTTTCCATTGCTCTTTTAATTTTCATATTTCTTCAGGGAAGGATTCCTTATCTTTCCTTTGATCAGTTCAAGAGACCTTACACTCCACAGTGAGGAATAAAAGTGCTACACCTGGAACAACCACTCAGCCAGAATAGAATCTTCATTCATTCACTGATTCATCCAGAGGACGTTTAAGAACCTCCTGCAGCAGGCAGACCCCCCTAAAATGGCCCTCATGATCTCTGCCTCCTGGTATCCATGCACTTTGCATATTCCTCTCCCTTTGAATATAGGCTGGCCTAGTGACTGGCTTCTAACAAACAGAATGCAGCAAAGGTCGTGCGATGTCACTTCCATGATCGGTTTACATAAGATTGCAACTTTTCTCTTGCCAGCACAGTCTCTCTGTTTCCTTCTTGGCTTGCATGTTTGATAAAGTAAACTGGAATGGAAGAGCTGCCTACACAGACAGGGACTGAGGGCAGCTTCCAGGCAAAACCCAGCTAGGAACAGACTTTCCTTCTAAGAGCCCTTAAAGAACTGAACTCAGCCGACAACCGCATGAGCTTAGAAGCAGATCCTTCCCCAGGTAAGCTTTCAGGTGAGACCCCAGCCCTGGTCAACACTTTGACTGCAGACCTGTGAGAGACACTGGAGCAGAGCATCCTGGTTAAGTCATGTCAGAATTCCTGAATCACAGAAACTGTGATATAAATAAGTGCTGTTTTAAGCTACTGAGTTTGTGGTTATTTGTTATGCAGAAACAGACAACTGATACTGTAAAAGAAAGTGTGTCCAACAATTTTTCTAGGTAGACCAGATCCCTGCCCTCATGGAATTATTGAGACAGGAAGGAGGTAAGGCACAGTGTTTAAAAGAACGACAGCCTTTGAGGACACGACATAAACTGGTTAGAACCAACTAAGTCCAAGATGGTGGATGAGTCAATTTCCACCAGAACTTGAGCCTCAGAATATGCTCAGTGTAACACATCAGCAGGCTAAATGACATACCTATAGGCACCATGACTATTCCGAGGCCTACCATGAAAGGCCAAAAAGTGGGTGATGGCCTAATTCATGGAAATCCCTGCTCTTTTCCCAAAATAGTTTGAATAATCCTCCCACATAGCCTATGAAAGTACCTACCTCTATAAAAATTGATGAGCTTCCCAGGTGGTGCTGGTGGTAAAGAATTCGCCTGCCAGTGTAGGAGATGTGGGGTTGATCTCTGGGTCAGGAAGATCCCCTGGGGAAGGAAATGGCACCTCACTGCAGTATTCTTGCTAGGAGAATCTCATGGACAGAAGAGCATGGTGGGTTACAGTCCATGGTGTGCAAGAGTCGGACACGATTAAGCATCTGAGCACACAAAAACTGACAACCAGGTACCCTGGGGCCTCTTGCCTTCTCAGATGGTTTACACTCTGTGGAGTGTGTTTCTCCCAAGCGTCCTCTCCCTTTCTGAGATAAACTGTGTTCTGCTTTTGGAATATGTAGCTTTCTAAATAAACATGCTTTCACTTTACTATGGCTCACTGTTGAATTCTTTCCTGCATGAAACCAAGGACCTACACTTGGCAGCCAGTCCCAGGGACTCCTCAGGTCCTGGGACGTGACTCTCCCCTCATGCCCCTCTTCTTCCTGCAACAATATGAAAGAAATGAGCATAACTTTAAGTAGTTACTGGTGCACGGAGAAAAAGAAAATACAGTGATGCTATAGATCTGTACATGGGACTATTCATACTAATATAAATTAAAATAAAATAAAATAAAAAACTTAGCTCCTTAGCTGCAGGAGCCACATTTCAAGTGCTCTGTAGCCACATGTGAGTCTTGGCTCCTGTATTGATTAGTGCGATTACAGAACATTTCCAACATTCCCATCACAGAAAGTCCTGTTGGGCAGTGCTTTGCAGAGAATGACTGGGGAAGTTTGAGGGACTTGTTTTTCTAAATAAGAAGCTAGAGGAGGCTTCTCTGAAACAGAAGTGTTTCAGTATGACTGGAAGGAAGAAGAGAAAGCCAGTCTTGCCAAGACCAGGTTCAGGATGTGAGGCAGAGAAAGTAAGATGCATGCAGCTCTTTGGGTGGAAGCCATTCTGGTGTGTTTGGAGACCATGTGGTGGGAGCTAGTGTTACAGGAGGAGAGGAGGAGCAGGAGTGGAAGGTAAGGCAGGAGAGGGGAGCTAAGGGGCAAAGTGGTATAGGCTCATATCCAGGGTCAAGAACTTAGATTATGTTTTAAGTGCATCAGGAAGCAGAAGTCTTAAGCAGGGGGTAACATGATAGGATTTGTGTTCGTGCTCTCAACAGGCCACTTTGGTATGTGAAGAATTGATTGTTGGAAATAGTAACCAACAACTGATTATTCAAACAACAGTTCCTTAATGGGGGAAATAGGTGGGTCATGTGAGAGATGATTGTCATAGCCCAGATGCGTGCCTGTGTGCTAAGTCACTTCAGTCATGTCTGACTCTGTGTGACGCCGTGGACTGTAGCCCGCCATGCTCCTCTGTCCATGGGATTCTCCAGGCAAGAATACTGGAGTGGGTTGCTATGCCATCCTCCAGGGGATCTTTCTGACCCAGGGATCAAACCTGCGTCTCTTACGTCTCTTGCATTGGCAGGTAGGTTGTATACCGCTAGCACACCTGGGAAGCCCTTGAAGCCAGATACAGGTATCCTAAAGTATGTGCAGTAGAAGGTTGTGGGAAGATGGGCAACATTCCAAACAATGAGAGTCCACTGCTATCTGAGTGGCAGAGCCCAGGAGAGCTGCTGGATTAGATAGAGTCAAGGCCTGGGCTGAGCTTCAAAAGGGCAGCTCTGTGTTGCAGGAATCATGAGATATGGGTTCTACTATCAAATAGAGGTATTCAAAACAAGATGGAGAGGAATGGGAACCAGGCCTTTTCTTGGAACTAGGGCACAAAGGATAAGTCATTACTAGTTCACTAGTCTGTAACCGAACAGGCTTCTTCCTGTCACCTGGAAAAAAATGGAAGAACTACAGGTATTAAGAAATTCAGTAGGGACCTCCCTAGTGGTCCTGTGGTTAAGAATCTACTTGCAATGCAGGGGACATGAGTTCGATCCCTAGTTGAGGGACTCAGACCCCTTGAGCTGCAGGACAGCTAAGCCTGTGAGCCACAACTGCTGAGCCCTCAGACTGCAATGAAAGATCCCACATGATGCGAAGAAGGTCCCACGGACTGTAACTTAAACCTGATGCAACCAAATAAACTTAAAAAAGAAAGAAGGCTGGTAAAAAGGCTCATGATTCTCAGGGGGGCAGTCTTCCCTTATGTATTTATATCATGTTTGTTGTTGTATATTGTGAAATTATTTGAGTTGCATTTGTCTAGGTTCCACAAAGTTTGTTTGTTTCCTTTGCTCAGGGTTGTATGATAATGCCTCAAGTAACAGCACTAGTAGGGACCAGTAAATATTTAATTAGTGAGTGAATAATAATAAAAAAAAGATAAGTCATACTAATAGGACCATACAGGACACATGTTAAGTATCAAGAACTAAGTATTTCACACATATTAACTCAATTACTTCTTGCAAGAACTCCATGAGTAAGTCCAATGATTTCCCACATTTTGTTGAGGAAATTAAGGCACAGAGAGTTTAAGTAAGTCACCCAAGATCATAGCTAATAAGTAGCAGAGTTAGGAAGTGAAGCTGTTCTAGAGGTGGTGCTCTGATACTTTGTTACAACATTTCTAAATGAATGAACTCATGCACAAACAATTAAGGACCCCCTGGCATCTCTACTTTTGGACAAGGAGCATGCTAAGGCTATTTTCAGATTTTTCTTTTGAGGATGAAGACATCCTGTCTACCTGGTCTTTCATTGGATCCATGAAGGGAGCAGCTGGCTTGCAGATAACTAGAGCACATACCAAACAGCTGGATGTAGCTGGAATAGGATAGGAAGTGGCCGGAGGGGCATGCTACAGATAACAGTAGATGTTGAGTAGCTGAGGGGTTCCATGGTGTAATGGTTAGCACTCTGGACTCTGAATCCAGCGATCTGAGTTCAAGTCTTGGTGGAAGTGGAACCTAGTCACTTTTACTTTCTAATTATTTGGGGCTTCCCTGGTGGCTCAAATGGTAAAGAATCTGCCTGCAATGTGGGAGACCCAGGTTCAATCTGGGATGGGAAGATAGCCTGGAGAAGCAAATAGCAACCCACTCCAATATTCTTGCCTGGAGAATTTTATGGACGGAGGAGCCTGGTGGGCTACAGCCCATGAGGTTGTAAAGAGATGGACATGACTGAGTGGCTAACACACACTGAGTAAGGAAATTCTGAGAGTTTAGTTCAGTCAGAGAAAATGGGGATGGGATGCCCAAACATGGGTCCCAGAAAGACCCTACAGTGTACACTGAACAACATTTGCTAAATATGACTTTAAAAAAATGAAGATAAAATACAGGATGAAAGAAATTATAAATTATCAACAAGATGAACATATATGGATTTATTTGTTGATTATAAAATGAAAACGTGGGATTAAAATCTACACTTACAAATGTTATAACAGGGTACAACTAGCTCTATACAGGAATATTATAAAGCAGGACTGATAATATTACTTCAGCAATAATGGTGTGGTCTTCTTGTGTTTTATGGAATAATGGTAGAGCCTAAGGTCCAGTGCTTTTAAAGTTTATTTTTCTTTTTCCTACAATTGCCCTTCTATTTCTTAATCTACTACTGATCCTCAGAGTTTTACCTGATAGCCATTAAAAATGGTGTAATTTAGTCTTCCACATTACTCTGAAACCTAAATTGGAAACAAATATTTCCTAAAAAGCAATTTCATTTTTCTGTGCTTATTATACTTGCTCTACATATATTATAAAAGTTGAGTGCTTTATGTTACATGTTAATCTGAAATCATTCTTAGTTAATTCATCATTCTCTGTACTTGCTAGAAAAAGTAAAATGAAATGGTAAGAACATTAAAGGCAGAGCATTGTTATTGTATGTTTGGCAAACTATGAAAATTAACATTTGAAAAGTACTTCACTGTGTTGACGTTTTATTATGGTTTAGCTATAATAAAGATGGAAATGTGAAAATATTCTACATTGGTTATGCTGCTGCTGCTGCTAAGTCGCTTCAGTCATGTCCGACTCTGTGCGACCCCATAGACAGCAGCCCACCAGGCTTCCCCATCCCTGGGATTCTCCAGGCAAGAACACTGGAGTGGGTTGCCATTTCCTTCTCCAATGCATGAAAGTGAAAAGTGAAAGTGAAAGTGAAGTCATGCTGACTCTTTGCTACCCCATGGACTGCAGTCTACCAGGCTCCTCTGCCCATGGGATTTTTCCAGGCAAGACTACTGGAGTGGGGTGCCATTGCTAAAGATGGAAATGTGAAAATATTCCACATTGATTATATCTTATAAATAAAAGCGAAAATCAAGTAAATACAAAGCATAATAATAACAATGTCTCATGTAGGATTTTGAGAAATATTTTTCACATATATTATTCTTACTGCATATTTATAACAACTCTAGGAAGTTGATTTCTGCTTTATTGCCTATGCCAAAGCCTTTGACTGTGTGGATCACAACAAACTGTGGAAAATTCTTCAAGAGATAGGAATCCCAGACCACCTGACCTGCCTCTTGAGAAATCTGTATGCAGGTCAGGAAGCAACAGTTAGAACTGGACATGGAACAACAGACTGGTTCCAAATAGGAAAAGGAGTCCGTCAAGGCTGTATATTGTCACCCTGCTTCTTTAACTTCTATGCAGAGTATATCATGAGAAACATTGGACTGGAAAAAGCACAAGCTGGAATCAAGATTGCTGGGAGAAATATCAATAACCTCAGATATGCAGATGACACCACCCTTATGGCAGAAAGTGAAGAGGAGCTAAAAAGTCTTTTGATGAAAGTGAAAGAGGAGAGTGAAAAAGTGGCTTAAAGTTCAACATTCAGAAAACGAAAATCATGGCATCCAGTCTCATCACTTCATGGGAAATAGATGGGGAAACAGTGGAAACAGTGTCAGACTTTATTTTGGGGGGCTCCAAAATCACGCAGATGGTGATTGAAGCCATGAAATTAAAAGATGCTTACTCCTTGGAAGGCAAGTTATGACCAATCTAGATAGCATATTGAAAAGCAGAGACATTACTTTGCCAACAAAGGTCTGTCTAGTCAAGGCTATGGTTTTTCCTGTGGTCACGTATGGATGTGGGAGTTGGACTGTGAAGAAAGCTGAGTGCTGAAGAATTGATGCTTTGAACTGTGGTGTTGGAGAAGACTCTTGAGAGTCCCTTGGACTGCAAGGAGATCCAACCAGTCCATTCGAAAGGAGATCAATCCTGGGTGTTCTTTGGAAGGACGGATGTTGAAGCTGAAACTCCAATACTTTGGCCACCTGATGAGATCTGACTCATTGGAAAAGCCCCCAGCTTGTGCTGGGAAAGATTGAAGGCAGGAGGAGAAGGGAACGATAGAGGATGAGATGGTTAGATGGCATCACCGACTCAATGGACATGAGTTTGGGTGGATTCCGGGAGTTGATGATGGACGGGGAGGCCTGGCATGCTGCAGTGCATGCAAAGAGCTGGACATGACTGAGAGACTGAACTGAACTGAACTAGGACAGTCATTTTTATGTGAGGGCTTTCTTTTAGGCAACAGATTCCAAGGTATAACTTACCCACAGGAGTAGTTAGGGAGGGTGGAATTAGAATGCAGTTTCCTGACTTCCAATTCAGTACAGTGAATATGATCACTGTAAGTCTCTGAAAAGAAACTCTGCCTTGACACACAGGTAACAAGATGAACACATGGCTGGTTTCTGACTAAAAAAGTTCAAAGGACAAATCATGTAAGTTGTAAGGGCTAGTGTGAAATTTGAACACCTGTCCATACAGATTTGCTGGCCTTATTAAGCTGGACTATTCTGAGTGACAACTGATTCACTCAATATAAACAGCTAGAGGACAATGGATTCATTTTAATCAGCTAAAACTAGTTTTAGGAACTGTATTTGGAAATTGTTCCAAAGAGTATTTTTTACTCATTGATTTGCATAAACACATCCGGAATTACTTACCAAGAGAAGATGACACCTTGGTGGTTTTTCTGGTATGCTTATTATTTTAATCCAAAGACCTCTTATATCCCAGACAGTGGAGATTATGTGTTTCAGGACAATGTAATACCCCCAGAAGAGCACTGAACCTCCAGGTACACACTAATCCATTTGGACCCCTCTGGGGTTTTCGGGTGGGAGGAGAGGTGTCTGGAGTTTCTGGGCTGATTTGTAAATTGCTATCATATGCATGAAATGTCTTGTTCCCCCCCCACCCCAAATAAACTCATTCTTTAAGTTGAAGAACTGGCTAAACTGAAAAAGCCCTTCTATTGATAGAAATGGCATGAAAGGCAGGAAGTTTTTCCTTTAGTTGTTCAGAGTGATTATTCTTTTTTCTCTCATCTGTAGATAAAACATTTTCTGGGAAATGGAAATATTTTGTTTCTCTGAATATCCCACTCACAGATTTGTACTCACTGCTTGTCACATTCTTCTGAAATAACTTCACATTAGACATCACATGTTAGGATCTGGGTGGGATTTAAGGAGAAACTTTGGAAATGCAAAATGCCTGAAAAAATTGAGGATGTTTAACTTGGATGCTAGGAGGGATTCGGGGCAGGAGAAGGGGACGACAGAGAATGAGATGACTGGATGGCATCACCGACTCAATGGACATGAGTCTGAGTGAACTCCAGGAGTTTGCGATGGACAGGGAGGCCTGGCGTGCTGCGATTCATGGGGTCGCAAAGAGTCAGACATGACTGAGCGAGTGAACTGAACTGAACTGAACTGAACTTGGAAAAGAGAACTGAAGTTAAGATGGTTTTTCTTAAATAATTATAGTGCAACCCTTTATACAGATGCAGAGAACAAAACTAGAAACAATGAGAAGTTGTCTTTGGGCCCAAATGTGATTTTATAAGATGAGAATTCTCAGGATGGAGTGGGCTACTGTGAAGGGGTGAAGGCAGTTATCAATCTGTCATTTCTTAAGTGATGTCTTTTCAGAGGGGTTATTGAACTGGCTTTCACTTTGGGCTGGTTGAACTGGTTGACTTCCTAAAATGCTTTTTTAACTCACAGAATCTCTGGTTTCACAATCTTTAAGAACTAATTCAAAAAAAAAAAAAAAAAAAAATGGTGTCCTGTGTACTGTGCGACGTGGACAAATCCTGAGTTGTCACTGGGCTCTAGAGCCTTAATCTGCAAGATGAGATGTTTAGATATGGGATCAAGTTACATTCTGTGGCCCTGAAGCTGCATCCAGCCTGAAATGTTAAGAAGGAACATTAGAAGCCGCCACTATGTTTTACCTCTCAAATATGTTCTCACATTAATGTTTTACTGGTTGTTAAAACAGTACCAATCTTCTCATTTGCATTTAAAAGACTCATTAAAGTGGAAAATCCAAGTTGTAGGAATGGTTTTCTCCCATAAGAAGCAATGATGCCATTTTCATTGGGAAGGAAGACAGAAATGTAACCTGGAAAATCTTGAGTTTTCTTGACTAGTCCCTACATGACACCACTTGACAAGCGCTGGACTAGAGGATGTTTATGGTCTCTGCATCTTGAAAATTGTTTTCCCATTCTCTCGTTGCTGTTAGAATGGTGGTGGTTGGTGGTTTAGCTGCTAAGTCATGTCCGACTCTTAAAACCCCATGGACTGTAACCCGCCAGGCGCCTCTGTCCATGAAACTTTCCAGGCAAGAATACTGGAGTGGGTTGCCATTTCCTTCCCCAGGGGATCCTCCCCACCCAGGGATTGAACCTGTGTCCCTTGCTGTGCAGGCAGATTCTTTACCACTGAACCACCAGGGAAACCACCAGCTCTTAGAATAATCGATTCTAAAACAAGCAATTTGAAATTGTTGGCATAGGAAGCTTCTACCTTTAGCTCAGTCATTTCCTCTCAGAATCGAGCATTGACTGATCTCAGAAGAGTATATCAAAGGAACAGAGGCAGTTTCTCTTTCTAGTTGCCACAGGAAGTATATCTCTCAGAGCACAGAGGAGAACAAAATCAAATTTAACGTGTACTCCAAATCTTTTCAAAGTACATTCTCAGCAACCAGAATCACCCAATCCTCAAATGAATGTCCAGGTAATAACAGCTTTTACTTAAGAAACAATGATTACTTTTATTAGAGGTAGCTAAAAGTTAGAAATCAGATTCTAATTTCCCTGAGACCAAGGCCTTCCTACTGTATTCCTGGAAAGTAATAGAATTTGGCAGTTAGTAGGCACTCAATGATATTTTGGTGAATGGGTACATGAATGAACAATGGAGTGGATAATTTTAAATAATTTTTCCCAGCTACACTTCTAATGGTGAGACAGCCCCCTGCTGGAAGAATGGATATTCTATCCACTGTCTGTACCTACTCACAGTATACTGAAAATATTCCAGTTAATCAGTCTTGTGTCTACACCAGGGCACAGGAAAAGGTGGCATCTTATCAGACAGAACATTGCAAAAAGCTCCGTGAAGAATCACTGGATAGAACAGGACTCATTTGGCATTAATTGGGTATGTTGTTGATCAAACAATGGACTTCAAAACTGAATCTTATATACCAAAATTTCCTGTATGATGTTACAAACCAAAACCTGTAGCATGCGTAATACAAGGAGCTATAAGGGTCATTGTCAAATGAAGTTTATCTGATATATACATACACATATTTATGCAGCATAAAATTATATATCATATTCATGCTATGCAATGATTATGCAATTAATAAACAATTCATGAAAATCACTTGGTATTACTTTCTATGGAATCAAGATGAGATGTTACAGTTTTTCTTCCCATGAGTTATTCAAAATGATAATCACTTGTACTTTTTACACATGCAATTTAAAACACACACACACACATACACACTCTGTCTGGAACTAACCTCTCAATTCTTAGGTTCTTAGGCAGCTGTGTTTTTCCTGTGTTTCTTTCCTGTCCTCGCTTCCACCCTCTGGGTGTTTCAGAGGCTGCTCTCCTGGATGCTGGAGGCCTAAAAGAAAGATGGGGCCAAGGAACTGGGAATGACCTTTCCCGAGAACAAAGCATTGTCACCATACTTTGCAAGGAAGTTAGGATGGGGTAGAAGAGATTTAGGCAGCAGTTTCTATTGTGAGGTAGGTGGAGAGCACAGTGAGATGGTGATGACCCTGGCAGCTTGGAGGGTCAGATTTGAAGGAGGAGACAGGAGCCCTTGGAGACAGTAACTAGAATGGGGCATCTTTCAACTGAGAATGGAGCACCCAGTCAGGGTTGAATGTAGCTGGAAGTAGGCAGCAGCTAATTGGGAGAGCTCCAGGTCACTTAACCAATCAGGAACAAGTCTTTAATAAAAACCCACAGGAAGAGGTTTTTACTAAGCATCAAGAACCTAGACCAGGGGTTTTTGAACTCAGCTGCCAAATGGAATCACCTGAGGAACATTTAAGACGCCGGATGTTCCCCACGTTCAGAGATTCTGATTTAACTTGCCCGGGGTGTGGGTTGGTTATTTGTGATCATGCTCAGTTGCTAAGTTGTGCCTGACTTTTTTGTGACCCCATGGACTGTAGGCCACCAGGTTTCTCTGCCCATGGGATTTTCCAGGCAAGAATACTGGAGTGGGTTGCCATTTCCTTCTCCAGGATATCTTCCCACTTCCCATCTCCTACTTTTCAGGAAGATTCTGTACTGCAGAGCCACCTGGGAAGCCCCCGAGTTAGTTTTTAGAAGGTTTAAAAACGTCTTAGGTGATTGCAATGTGTAGATAAGGCTGAGAATCACTGGTTTGTACAATACTCTGGTGAAACAAGGAGTTTCTAATCTCAGATGCATGGAATTTACAGACTCATTATTATTTCTACTGCTAATTTACCTTTCTCTTGCTCTATTTTATTCTTTTTCCCCCCATCACTGTGATAGGCAAACTAGTTACACCTTCCCCTGCAAAGATGTCCATGTCCTAATCCTTGGAACCAGGAATATGTTACCTTATACACCAAAAGAATTTTTGCAGATGTGATGAAAGGTTTTGAGATGAGGATTTTATCTTGGTTTATCCAGGCTCACCCAAGTGTAATCTTGAAGGTCCTTATAAACAAAAGGAGGAGGGAGGAGAGTCTAAATCTGAGAAGGAGGTGTGATGACAGAAGCAGAGTCAGCGGCCATGAGATGCTTATTCTGGAGATGGAGGGTGAACACGAGCCAAGGAACACTGACAGACTCTTGAGGCAGAAAAAACAAGAAACAATTCCTCCCTAGAACCTCCAGAAAGAACAGAAGCCTGGCTGACCCCTGGATTTCAGCCAAATGAGACCCATTTTGACCTTCTGACCTCAGAATGAGAAGAAAATAAACTTGTGCTGTTTCAAACTACCACATTTTTGGAAAGGTGTCACCCCAGCAGTAGGAAGTGAATACAATGGTTAATTCCACTTTTCTGTACTTATTTCTTCTACCACCTTAACTAATCAATGTAAGGACTTTGCAAAACATGCTTGGATATATGAGTGTCCTTAAAGAATGTGTACATTTTACCTAAAAGACACAACCTAATGTGATGATGGGGACTTCCCTGGTGGCTCAGACAGTAAAGAATCTGTCTGCAATGTGGGAGACCTGGATTCGATCCCTGGGTTGGGAAGACCCCTTGGAGGAGGGCATGGCAATGCACTCCAGTATTCTTGCATGGAGAATCCCATTGACCGAGGAGCCTGGCAGGCTACAGTCCATGAAGTCACAAAGAGTCGGAGGTGACTGAATCACTAAGCACAGCACAGTGTGACTATGGAGGGTTTCCCTAAGTTTCCCAAAGCCTTTAATAGGAAACAAAGCCCTTCTCTTCTTTATTTTTATAAAAGTTTAAATGACAAATGCTTACAACGAGCCTTGGATCATTTTCACTAATGCACATCAGACAAGTGCCAGTGAAGATGCTGAGTGACTTCTGGTTTGGGGTGGAGGAAGTGGGAAGGAGGAAGCACAAAGTACTGTGAGGTAAGAGTAAGAAAAAGGATAAGATAAGGGGGGGACAGGAACGCGCAAACTTGCTCTGGTTCAGTTGGATGCCCATAATCAGAAGCCGTGTGTGAAAGTCTTTCTTTGAGTTCAGCTGCCCATGCACAAAATTTCGCAGGAGTGTCAGTTTCCACATGGGGCCTCCCAGGTGGCACTAGTGGTAAAGAACCCACTGGAGTGAGAGACCTACCAGACTCCAGTTGGGTTCCTGGGTCGGGAAGATCCCCTCGAGGGATCTGTACAGCATAATTATCCTTCTATCCAACCTTTTTTTTTTTTTCAGTCTGCCTGTTTCACTGAATATAAGCTCATTTCAGTAAAGATATTTTGTGCACCTTATGGAGTGGGAAAGCACTGACTATATGTGGTAGAAGGGAGTTTAGATTTAGTGCAAAGGACAAGAATTGTTTAACTACAACACTAGCTATAAATCAGTAAGTGAAAACAGGTTGGGTAAAATAGAGGACTCCTTTAAAATATCATAACTTTACATTGAAAACACTGTATATATAAACACCAGAATCAAGAAAAAATTATTGATTTGGATATCAAAAGTTAATCAGATCCCTCTCTCTTCATGGCCAGAAAGCTGGAAACTTGTGATGAAGAGTGTGGTGTGAAGAGTGTGAGGTTGGAGGAATGAGTGGGAATCCTGCCAGCGAGGGATTTGTTGGCTGGGGTGCAGAGAAACGCTTAGACTTTATGGTGCTTTCAAGGGAAGTCATTGGAGGACTTTAAGCAGAGGAGTGACAAGATGTGGTTAATGCTTAAAACAATCCTTCTGGCTGCTGCACGGAGAATGGGCTATGGGATGGGGGACACAAGTAGAGTGGAAGCAGAGAGACTGGCCAGGAGGCTGCTGTAGGGGTCTAGGTTAGAAATGATGGTGGCTTGCACTGGGATGGAGGAATAGAAATAGAAAGGGAGAAATGTCAAAGATATTTTAGGGGTACAGCCAAAAGGACTATATGAGGAAAAAGGAAGAATCAAGAAGAATTCAGCTTTTACTTAAGCAACTGAGTGGGTTGTTGGTGGTATTTACTGAGACAAAGAGTGTGTGAGATGACTAATAGGTTTGGGGGCAGAGAGAACAGAGAGTCCTATTTTGGGCATGATAATCTTGAGATGCCTATTTGACATGCAAGTGGAGATGTCATTAAGGGAGTTGAATATGAGGAAGGAACTTGGGAAAGAGGCCCAGGTTGGCTCTTTTAATTTAGGATTTTATCGATGGACCAGATGAGATTACATGAACAAGAGTTTAGATAAAGAGAAACTCTGAGGCATCTTCAACTTTTAGACGTCAGAATAAAGAGGTATAGACAGCAAAGGACCATAGTGAAGAAGAGGTAGGAGTGTATGGTGGCATAAGAAGCCACAAGAAGAAAGTAGAAAGACAGATAAGCAGTGTTGATTGAATTTAAGAAGTTCAGTGTTAAGTTTATTTTATGTAACTAAAAAATTACAGTATGTGTATGTTGTATCAACCAATACTGGCCTAACTCCTAATGATGGAAAGTATAGTAAAAATAAAAAGGTGACAATTTTTACTGTCATTATTTAATTTTTCTGAAAGAATTAGCCAATAGAATTATACAAAAGGAAAAAATTGCAGTTATGCAAGGTTAAAAGACTTTTCACTGTTTTTACTTGGATCTCACTAAATTTATAGGTTAATCTAAATGGAATTGACATTTTTACAAGTTTAAGATTTTTAGCCCAAGAACAGGGTATGTGATATATTTAAGTCTTCTTTTATGGACCTCAATATAGATAAAACATTTGCTTCAAGAAGGTTCTGCTTCTTTCTAGTTAAAATTATTCTTAGGTATTTTTAAAAGTTTTACTTTGTATTGGAGTAGAGTTGATCACGGAGAAGGCAATGGCACCCCACTCCAGTACTCTTGCCTGGAAAGTCCCATGGATGGAGGAGCCTGGTAGACTGCAGTCCATGAGGTCGCTAAGAGTCGGACATGACTAAGTGACTTCACTTTCATCTGTTGGAGAAGGAAATGGCAACCCACTCCATGTTCTTGCCTGGAGAATCCCAGGGACAGGGGAGCCTGGTGGACTGCCATCTATGGAGCTGCACAGAGTTGGACACGACTGAAGTGACTTATCAGCAGCAGTAGGGTTGATCAACACTCTTGTGTTAGTTTCACATGTACAAAATGATAAATACATAAATATATGTATTTATTCTCTTTCAAATTCTTTTCCTATTTAGGTTATTGCAGAGTATTGAGCAGAGTTCCCTGTGCTGTACAGTAGGTCCTTGTTGGGCATCTATTTTAAATATAGCAGTGTGTACATTTCAATCCTAAAGTATTGTAAAAACTCTTTATGTTGCTACTGTTAACATATCTGTATCTGTTTCTTTAGCAATATATATCTATACTGATATTGACATACAGATGCTCTTTGAAATATATATGTTTAAAGGATTATGCACAGAAAGACTAAACCAGAAATGAACAGAATCTTCCTAAAGAAAACACATGCTCTCTCTTTCCACATATATATATAGACATATGGTATATTCATCCATATACATGTATATAGATATATGGATTGTGGTATATATATGCATATACATTTATATACACATGTGTGTTTGTGTGTATATATATATGTGTATATGTATATATGGCTTCCCAGGTGGCACTAGTGGAAAAGAACCTGCCAATGTAAGAGACTAAGAGACATGGTTTCAGTCCCTGGGTGGGATGATCCCTTGGAGAAGGGCATGGCTACCCACTGCAGTATTCTTGACTGGAGAATCTCATGGACAAAGGAACCTGGCAAGCTACAGTTCATGGACTGCAAAGAGTCAGACATGACTGAAGCGACTTAGCACACATGCTCGCATATGCACACACATGTACACAGCCTCTTTGAGCAATACTTAAATGTATCTCTGGGTGAGTCTTTTTCTTTCTTTTTTTTCTCTAATACTAGAGTCTTTGTCTATTTCCCTTTCCTAATTGTGACAGGTTACATCTTAATTTCTTGGGCATCTCTTGAGATGCCCAATAAAGAAAGTGTGAAGAAGTCTTCTTTTGTGAGTCTCTCCAAATAAAGGGGCTGAGCAGGAGGGTCAGTGAGGGTCACTGAGGGGAGAAGAGTGTGGCCATCAGAATACTCCTATCATATTTTTAGTCATGTCTAAAATTTGAGCTGAAGTCTTAAGAGTCCTATGAACTGAGGCATTAAATTACTTTTTAATTTTAACTCACAGTTTCTTTGAAATTCCATCTCTTTGGTAACATCTTGCTTTTTTCCTCTCTCTTTAATAAAACCTCATTTCCAGAACAACTAAACTGCTATAGCTCTTCAAATGATTCCTTTCAAAAGCCTTATGGAGAATGTTTTTAATAAACACTAAAAAGTATTGTTCTATTTTTAAGCTTTTATCTCTGGTTTCTGAACAGTTCCTAGGAGCTTTCTACTGGTCTGTTTAGTCTAATTCAATACAAAACAGGGAAACAATTACACAAACCCTTTCCTAAGGAAGTGTTAAACAGATGCATGGTTTAAAGCACATGGAAACATTACATTTTGATAATATTTGATAATTTATTAAACAATAGTCAGCACATTAAAATAGCATTTGACATATATGTTTTGATAGTGTTATATATTAATAATGTAGTTGGCTGCTTCTTCTCTATACAAAACCAGTTACTGCACTTGCTTTGAGTTAGAAACAGCAGCGGGATTAAATATTGTCTTAAATTTGGCTTAATAAGTTAATTCTCTGAAAGAATAAACATGTAGGTAGGAGGCAGGGTGAACACAGTATGCCAAAACAGGATCAGCAGTGAGATTCGATGTCTTTAGAATATTGTTATAAGCCTGTTCATTAAACTACAGAATTAAAATTATATTGAGAAACTCAACAGCAAATGAATTTATGAATCATGCTTGTTGGCAAACTCAAAAGCTCAAATGATTTATGGAAAAACAAATGAGAGAAGAACCCAACTTAACTTGACTAGAGATGTAGTCATGAGGGCTTAATTTCCAAGGGATCACATGCTTGGCAAGATTTCCCTAAAGGCAGAGGGAGAGGAGAAATGGAACTAGGGGTTGTAGATTTGAAAAAGTACAATGAGGGAGAGAAAAACAAACGTGTCCAGTGATTTACCCTTCACCTTTGTGCTATTTGGTTTGGTTCCCGTGTCTGATAATACTCTTACTGTTCTAAGTTTCTCAGGCAAATTCAGTGTTGGTGTCAGAAAGGGGGCCTGGGACTGCTTGATTCCATAGGGAAACTCAAGGGAATATTTTCAGTCCTCCAGTAGGGATGGAGTATTACAGAATGTTCCCTTCCTTATCAAATCTTAAAGTTTGATAAGGTCAGGTTTTGCTGAAGTAGTTTAAGGCTAAAGTATTCTATATCAAGGGATTCTCCCATCAACCTCTGGGAGAACCATGTGGTCATGTGTGACTCAGTACAACTCATGACTGCACGTGGAAACTCAGCCTGAAGTATGTTTTCTAATATTGAGAGGTGAATAGCATCCTCTCATTCAGGCTTACTCATACCCACATGTTTGGGACGCCACTTAGGTAGTGTCACTGAAGTACTACAGAAACTCACTGTTACCAAGATGCACCGTCTTAGGGAGTTCTTTCCACAGGAAAACAGAAATGTGCTAGTCACAACTCATACAAGTCAGTAGCAACAGCAACAAAACAACACAATTAAAAAATGGGCAGAAGACCCAAATAGACATTCTCCTAAGAGAACATAGGGATGGCCAACAGGCACATGAAAAGATGCTCAACAATTGCTAACTATTTGAGAAATTCTAATCAAAACTGCAGTGAGGTACCACCTCAATCAGGAAAGAATGGCCATCATTAAAAAGTCTGCAAATAACAAATGCTGGAGAGGGTGTGGAGAAAAGGGAATCCTTTTACACTGTCAATAGCAATGTCAATTGGTACAGCCACTGTGGAAATCAGTGTGGAGATTTACCAAGCAAATAATATGGAATTGCCATATGATCCAGCAATCCCATTCTTGGGCTTATGTTCAGACAAAACTGTAATTCAAAAAATACATGCACCCCTATTCATAGCAGCACTTTCACAATAGCCAAGACTTGGAAGCAACCTAAGTGTTCATTGACAGATGAATGAATAAAGAAGATGTGGTATATATATGTCTCACCAAACTACTTATTTGGGCACGGTTTACAATGCCCCTAATCAATTACAACAGTAACATCAAAGATCACTGATCACAGATCACTATAAGAAATATAATAATAATGAAAATATTTTGAGAATTACCAAAATATGTCACAGAGACATGAAGTGAGCAAATGCTGTTGGAAAATGATGCTTATGCGAAGAGTTGACTCATTGGAAAAGACCTTGATGCTAGGAGGGATTGGGGGCAGGAGGAGAAGGTGATGACCGAGGATGAGATGGCTGGATGGCATCACAGACTCAATGGACGTGAGTCTGAGTGAACTCCGGGAGTTGGTGATGGACAGGGAGGCCTGGCGTACTGCGATTCATGGGGTCGCAAAGAGTCGGACACGACTGCGCGACTGAACTGACTGAACTGAGACTTGCTTGACACAGGTTGCCACAAACCTTTAATCTGTTAAAAAAAAAAAAAGCTCCCCCCATCCCAGGCTGTAGTAACTGTGAAGCCCAATAAAATGAGGTATGACCATATGAATAAATGCAGAACCAGATATCAACAGTTTATGCTTATAGCTTTTATATACCTATAATACAAATCAAATTTACAAACTAATTAGATACAATCTATAAGATCAACAGAATCCAAATCTGGGACACTTATTTAATGCTGGTTTGTTAAAAACTAAATTACCTTTCATTACGTGAGGGGATACTTTGTAGCTACCACCTTTCATTGAAGATAGGTCCTTTCATGATCACTATCCGTCTTGCAAGAGGGTTCAGAAATAATTTCACAATGCCAGCCAGAATGAATAGGGAACAGGTCTCACTAGGGGAAACTTACAAGGCAAGACTCTGTGAGAAGAAAGACATGTGATTGTCTATAGAGGGAGGTGGTTGGAGTTAGCAAGCTTAACTGGACATGCTGTGGATGTGTGTTTTCGGAAAGGTTCTTGCCCCCTACTGCTGTACTTTTTTTATAGTATAAATGCAGCAAAGTAGTCATGTTAGCAGTGAGACAGACTACTCAACTCCTTGGGATATCTGAATTTTTGATTCCAGTGTTAAAAAAGTTGTCTGAGGAAACCAGCTACTTGGAAACATTAAGGAATCCATGTAGAGTTGGGTTTTGGCCAGACTGTCCTGCTGGGGGAAGGTAGCCACTGGGCTTGTAATTCAGGTGACTCAAAGTGAGTTCTTAGGACCATTTTCAGACAATTCTGCTCATTGTGTCTTGGTGCTAGATGCTAGGACAGATGTTCATTTGAATTTGGCATGTTTAAATCATCATAAGTCAAGTGATGATTCAATTCTTCTACCATTTTTTCCCATTTGAACTATTGTAAACTTTTATTTCCTATCATACATCATTACATCACTTAGTCTTCTCTTGGAAAAAAGCCTCCTTTGTATGTTTGCTTAGATGATGATAACGTCGTGGCAAATCCAAGAGCAAGCCAAGCCCTAAAATTTGGAAGCTGTATTCATTTTTAAAGTAATCAGCTGACATGATATACCATTCTGAACATGCTTACTTTTAGATTACCGGAACAACAAAACCACGAAACAAAAAAACAAACTATTGTAGAGAGGATTCTGACATCTATGAATTTGCAAAACACTGGGAAGATCATGGATGTTAGGGCTCAGTAACCTTGGACTTGAAACCTTGGCCCTTGTACTTTGGTATGTAGCCTTGGGGAAGTCATTGAACCTCTCTGGGCTGGAAGTTTTGTATTTGTAAAGTGAGGATGACCTTCACTTATTCAATGTGTAGAAACTAAGCTAACTCTGTCCTAACTGCTGGGGATCTAGCTGTGAGCACGCTAAGTACCTGACTTCACGGAGCTCACAGTGCAGCCAGGGTGGAGAGTGGAGGGAGAAAAAACACACTTAAAATAATTTCACATAGTGACAAGTGGTATGAAGAATACAGGGCAATGGGCTAGAAAGTGACTGTGAGTAAAGGCAGAGTGGTACTTAGTCAGGGGAAAACTCTCAGATGATATGTGCCATTTGAGTAGACACCCAAATGATGAGATAAAACTAGAAGCAAGATGAGCCAGGAGATGTGGGAGTGAGCTTGTATCTGAAGGATCCAGAAAACTAATGTGATTGTAGCAGAGAGAAGGCAGTGATGGAGTCTACTTTGCAAGGTTGTTTAAGGATCACAGGAGCTAAAGACATAAAGTGCCCAGCACAGAATATCAACCCAACAGATGGCAAGCATTACTTGTATACTATAGATTATAAATTCACATATTATTACTTAGTCTGTTCCAAGCAGGAAGATTTTGTTGATCTCACTTAAGTTCGTTCCCCTTAGAAACAGAGAAGCTAGCAAATGGCAACCTACTCCAGTGTTCTTGCCTGGAGAATCCCAGGGATGGGGGAGCCTGGTGGGCTGCGGTCTATGGGGTCGCATAGAGTCGGACACGACTGAAGCGACTTAGCAGCAGCAGCAGCAGCAGCAAGATAACTATCTCAGTAAGTAGTCAGTATTTATTCACTACGGCTTTGTTCACTTATTCTTTGTAAAGTTTTCCTCAGTGCGATCTGTGGTATGTTTTCTCAACAATCTCAGGATATACATTATTCATATAATCATAGAATCTTTATTTATTGAAGCTGGTGATACTTTAGAGATCTTCTGCCTCACTCATTTTTCTGGTAAGTAAGGTGCAGCCCAAGCAAATGATGCAATTTAAGGAGACAGAAATAGTGACAGAGCTGTACAGGATCCAGGTCCCTGAACTCCTAACCGTCTCTTCTTTTTATTATCCTAACTTATTCCCTTTACTCTTCCTCCCTGGTCATACCCTGGCTTTTTGTTGCTTTATTATGATTAGCAAATGATACTTTAGGCATAGTTTGGAGTGAACACAAGCCAGTGATAGGACCAGCAATCTAAAGCCTTTTAGACAGATCATCACAGAATGAATCTATGAATCATCCTAGATGGTTAGGGCATTGTTATGGACTAAATGTTTGTGTCCTTGACAATTCATATATTAAAGCCCCAACACAAGAAGTCCCATGGACAAAGGAGCCTAGTAGGCTACGATCCATGGGGTCACGAACAGTCGGACATGACTGAGCGACTTCACTTTCACTTTCATGCACTGGAGAAGGACATGGCACCCCACTCCAGTGTTCGTGCCTGGAGAATCCCAGGGACGGCGGAGCCTGGTGGGCTGCTGTCTATGGGGTTGCACAGAATTGGACACGACTGAAGTGACTTAGCAGCAGCAGCAGCAGCAGCAACACAACTGTGATGGTATTTGGAGGTAGAGACTTTGGGAAGTGATTGGGTCTAGAGGAGGTCATTCTTCATGATGGAATTAATGCCCTATAAGAAGAGACTAAAGAGTTTGTGTACTCTTTTTCTGCTGTGTAAAGACACAGCAAGAAGGTAGCCATTGGTAAGCCAAGAAGAGACCTCTCACCAGAATGTGACCATAGCAGCACCTTACCTTGGACTTCCCAATGTTTGTTGTCTCAGCCCCCCCAGTCTATAGTGTTTTGTTATAGCAGCCCAAGAAGACTAAGGCAGGCCTTCTTATTGTAACATTTAGGATACATTATACTGTTGAACAGTTACTAGGGTGAGTAAGAATAAAGCAGTAAGTTGGTTGCCCCCCAAAACTTCACTTTTAAAATTAAGAGGAGTTTTCTTGGGCAAATTTGCTAAAGTTTTCCCATCTTGATGGTGAGATGTCCATTTCAAAGTTAGCCTATGCCTTAAAAAATCTACTTTAAAACTGATTGCTATTGATTTTAGGGTGTGAAGGCAAAAACTGAAGATCTAAAAGAAAAATACAATCTAATACTATTGTATTAGGGGAATTTGTAAGGTTTACTGACTTGTCCCATCCTGAGGAAATACATTAGTGTCAAAGAATACTAATCAGTGTTCTCTGTTTGCCCTAATCAGTGTCAGAGAACACTTGTTGAACTAGGTGGGTCTGATATATGCTAAAATGTAGGCTATTTTGTGCCTGTAATTGAGAACTGGATCTTGCTAGTAATTTTGTTAGAGATATATGAGTCAGAGGAGAACACAATTCTCTTCTAAAGCTGTATTAAAGATACAGTGCTGACACTGGGGGGACATTGTCAGCAAATAAATGTAATACAGACACAAAGAACTGATGTGCATGGTAATAACTGCACTCCATTACTTTCATAAAGTCCTCTGGTCTACTGATGCTTAAGAAAATATACTACCGAATAGTCTCTCGATAGGGATGAATAAGTTGAGATATTGCTTCTCAAAATTTAAACTCGAGTACTCTCTATAGAGTAGAAGATGCCTGAGTGCTTAGGATTGAATATTTAACAAGTGAAAAATAAAGGCAAGTTCAGTGCGTGCATCAGCTGGCCATTGCACATACAGTTTTTATATCCTATTCTACTTATGAATTTGTCTGCAGAATATTTGTATTCTTCAATAGTGGGGTAATGGAAAGAGCCTTTGGAATGTCAATCTATGCTTTGATTTTTTTAAATCTTCAAAATAGGAGGAGTAATAACACCTATATCTCAGGGTTGTCCTAAGAGTTAAATGAGATAAGGTATGTGAAATGTGGCCTAAAAAAACACTAAACAGATATTCTTAATATATATGCACAAAAGTATTTCACTTCCAAACCCAAGAACAAAGGAAATAAAAAATAGGTTTTGTCACTAATAATTAAATGAACTATGGCTGCCTTATAAGCAATGGACATGTGAGTAGAAGAAAAAGAATCCAATGGAAGCTGGCTTAAGAGGTCTCCTCGTCCACAGCCAGGGCAGAAAAGATGAACCAGCAGAGAAGCTGATTGCCTTCCTGGAAGCCAGTTTGGAAGGAGAGCTGGGGACTCTGGACAAGGATGTGGGAAGCTGTGGAACCTTCTTTTCATCTGGTTCATGAGTGAGGGCAGCCTGAAACACCTCCATGCACAGGTCAGGCCTGCAGTATCAATAGCTGAAGCAATTCAGGTGTAAGCAGAAAGAGGCATTCTCTGCGGGGAGCTTGGCTGGTGTGGTGGGGGTAGGGTGTACCTCCCATCAGCATTCCCAGTCCCAACCCCGTGGACAGAGATTTTAGCAGAAAGCTAGCTTGCTCTGCAAATAAAGCCTTTGAGATAAGTCTCCATTCCATCAGAGTGCCTGTAAGACCTTCCTATTTAGAACTTCCAGAACTGTCATTCTTTTCTGCCCCATTTGAGAGGGAAAATGTCTAACTCTCTTTGTATTCAGTTAAGAGTTTATCTTCACCAGGCAGGAAACTCCATGGGATGTGCCATAGAGTCATTTTGTTTCCCACTGGGTCCTCAAGGCCTGGCCCAGGGCCTGGCACATAATAGGGGCTCAGTAAACAGATGAAGAATGAGTACGTAGCACAATGTAAATAGGAGGGATACATAAATAAGCACGGGGTAACTCCTTGGAGAAGTAACATTTACCGACTGCCTGGTCTGTCATTACTTACAGTACCGTTTGATCCTCTGAACTACTCTGAGGTAAAGGTAAAATGTCGTTAACTAAATGCAGAAAGGGGCTTCCCTGTTGGCTCAGAGGTTAAAGCATCTGCCTGCAGTGCAAGAGACCCAGGTTCGTCCCTGGGTTGGGAAGATCCTCTGGAGAAGGAAATGGCAACCCACTCCAGTACTCTTGCCTGGAAAATTCCATGGACTGAGGAGCCTGGTGGGCTACAGTCCACAGGGTCGCAAAGAGTCGGACACGACTGAGCGACTTCACCTTCACCTAAATGCAGAAAACAGAGACTTGGAGAATTTATGAAACTTATTTCTGGTTTCACACCTAGTAGTTGATATAGAATTTGGATAGGAAGTGAACAAGGCCAAAATCCATAATCCTCCAAAGGCCGAGGATCCCCCTGCACAGCAGGGATGATACTTAAAGACAGGCAGATTTAGGTTCTGTTCTAAGGGTGTCCCAAGGCAACGCAGAAGCCAGTTGCAATTCCAAGGAAGAAGAGAACTGAATTTTCTGTTTGTTATTGAATGGAGCTAGTGTTTGTTTGAACTGACTGCAATGTTCCCAGTGAATGAGGACACAGACAAACACACTTAGCAGCACCTGAGACGTGGGAGGGACTCAGTCAGTGTTTGTAGCACAGACGAATGAAAAATATAAATGAAAGAAAGAAAAGGATACATCAACCAGAAGGTAACCAGTTTTAACCTAAAAGTCACAAGGATGCGCATGATGAGCTGCAGGGAGATGGAAACGTCAAAGGAAGGAAGCCATGAAAATGGGCAACAGAGCAAGCCCAGAGCCTGAAAGTAATAGGAAATGAGAAATAAGGCAAACACATTTAAAGCCCACAAAAAAACTGCTGTGCCTTCTATTTAGTTCTCTAAACAATAATCATGTGTTTCTTCAGTTCATTAGATAAACTATTAAAGAAAAACAAAGAACCACATTGACCACTTTGGAAAGTCAATAAAGCTTTCCAGGATGGGTTTCCAGAATCAGGGAAGGAAATCTTAAGAACCTGCTGATGCCCTGATTGAGTTACTATGCTTGGATTGCAAACGTTCCTTGTGCTTGAAGCATAATATTGCACACTTTATTGATGCGCTTTAACTGAATAGGCAAGATGTTTGCTACTGGCTGTGGCTAGAGTAAGGCCTGGGCTTCCTGTGGTTCAGATAGTAAAGAATCTGCCTGCAGTGCGGGAGACCTGGGTTCAATCCCTGGGTTGGGAAGATCCCCTGGAGGAGGGCATGGCAACCCACACCAGTATTCTTGCCTGGAGAATCTCATGGACAGAGGAGCCTGGGGGGCTAGAGTCCATGGGGTCTCAAAGAGTCAGACATGACTGAGTGATTAAGCACAGCACAGAGTAAGGCTTTCCTCACCCATCCTGGCAGGTCTGGATGAGGAATCATCAGAGTTTCCTGATAAAGAATATAGGCCCTTAGATGGCATTGATGTTCCGCAACAGCTACTGTGCTTGAGTTGTCCTTTGACACTTTGGGGCGAGTGACATCCTGCTGTCCCACACTCCACCCCTTGGTACCATTCCCATTCCTTTGGTACCAGTCCTGATGTGAAAGGGGCAGGAGCCCTAAAAACACATGAAAAGATGCTCAACACTACTAATTATTAAGAAATGCAAATCAAAGCTACAATGAGATATCACCTCACACCAGCCAGAATGGCCAATATCACAAAATCTATGAACAATGAATGCTGGAGAGGGTTGGAGAAAAGGGAACCTTATTGCACAATTCACTTTCACTTTTCACTTTCACGCATTGGAGAAGGAAATGGCAACCCACTCCAGCGTTCTTGCCTGGAGAATCTCAGGGACAGGGGAGCCTGGTGGGCTGTCGTCTATGGGGTAGCACAGAGTCGGACACGACTGATGCAACTTAGCAGCAGCAGCAGCATCTTGCACTATTTGTGGGAATGTAAATTGATACAGCCACTGTGGAGAACAGCATGGAAGTTCCTTAAAAAGCTAAAAATAGAACTATAATGATCCATCAATCCCATTACTGGGCATATACCCAGAGAAAACCGTAATTCAAAAAGACACATGCATCCCAGTGTTTACTGCAGCGTTATTTGCAATAGCCAGGGCATGGAGACAACCTAAGTGTCCATTTACAGAGAAATGGAGAAAGCAAATGCGGTACATATAGACAATGGAATATCAACTCAGCCATAGACAGAAACAAAATTGGGTCATTTGTAGATTCGTGGATGGACCTAGAAACTGTGATACAGAGTGAAAAAGTCAGAAAAATAAACACAATGCATATATATTAACACATACTTGTGGAATCTGAAAAAATTGGTATCAACAATCTTATTTACAAGGCAGAAATAGAGACACAGAAGTAGAGAACAAACATATGGATACCAAGGTGGGAAATGGAGGCTTAGGATGAATTGGAAAATTGAGTTTATACACATAGTATCAATATACAATATTGATACAATGTATAAAATAGGCTATTGATACTATGTATAAAATAGCTAACTAATGAGAACCTATTTATAGCACTGGGGACTCTACTCAATGCTCTGTGGTGACTTAAACAGGAAGGAAATTTTAAAAAAGAGGGTATATATGTATATGCTTAGCGATTCACTTTGTTATACAGTAGAAACTAACATGTTATAAAGCAACTATATGTCAATAAAAGCAAATACATAAATAAAAAAGAAAGGGGCAGGAGCCTTTTCATGTTCATCTGCTCTGTCCCTCATCCTGTGAAAGTGATGGTTAGGATGGCACTGTCCTGCTCCAGCCACCTGGACCAGAGAGGTGAGACAAGAGCTCAGCGCCTCAAAACCCCCTAACTGCAAGTTATTTCTCACTTATTATTATTGTCATTTGAAATCGTTCCATGAATTTTAAGATGAGAGAACTAAGTACATGTGACTTGTGATTTATCCAACTTAGTACCAGAAATGATGTTGATGAATACATTAACTGCTTAGTAGCACTGTCTGCATTTCTTGGATTAAACAGCAATAGCTCAGTTATTGAAGAATATCAAGACAGATTGATTCTGATTATTAATTTTCTCTTAATGACTTTTATTGGCTATGGTGCAATTAATTAGGAAGCATTTTGATACACTGATTAAACACATGGGCTATGGAATCGGATGGGCTGGCCTCAAATCTCACTTGATTATTATCTAACTTGGTGGTCTTCAGGAAATTAATTAACTTTATGACCTCAGTTTCCTCATTTGTAAAATGGGCACAGGAGCTCTAGCTTCCTAGATTGTTGTGCAGATTAAATGAATTAAACCATGTGATTTACTTACATGAAAAAGTCTATCGTGTATTGTCTCAATAAAAGAATATCAGCTATTAGCTTGATACCAAGATGAACATTTCCCACATTGTGACATTTCTGCAATCAGGATGTGTCTGAAAACCTTTCCAAAGAGACTTTCCAGGTGCTTGTGAGAGAAACTGACAAGTTGCCATCCCTTCCCTGTGCTCATGTACCAACTTTACTAGATGTGGAGGGCAGATATTGACCTTGGTTGTGTTAGAACCGTTGGTAGTCCCACAGGTGGTATATCATTGAAACAAATTTAGAAGTGTAATTGTAAGAATCAACAAAAATATTTTTAAACAAGCCTGCACATAGAGCACATAGAAACTAAAAGGTTTTGTTTTTTTTTTCAATAGAAGACAATGTTTTACTCATCAGGTAATGCAATTAAAGATATCAGAGAAGGCCAGATTTTTCAGAACACATCATGGAATTTTCAAAGCTAGGAGAAAGGTGTATACAACCAGCTTTGTGAAGGTCTATCACTCAAGCTCGGACATCAGATAAAAGCTTTTAGCTGCCTTTCAAGAAAAGCAGTTTAAATTCCAGTAATATGTAAGTCCATTAAAAAATCCTATAAGCATAATCAAAGCAGAAATGTAGGCAAAATTCCAGATTCTTCGATGTGCTTTTAAATTATATGGGCAATCCAAAAATGTTACAATTGTCAAGACAATGGAGTTGAGTGATGAAAATTAGAATATCGTTATGACCCCAAAGTGACACAGAATTATTTTTATACTTTGCAAATGAAGCTTAGAGACAAATTTTGCTGGTCATACTGATTCTGGAGAAGAAAGTAGTATATTATGATATGAATAGATACAAACTTTTGTAGTCTTTCTTCTCTCTCTCTCTGTCTATATATATATATGTGTGTGTGTGTGTGTATTTAATATGCTATTTGCTTTTCCTGGAAGAGCTTTTAGTAACTGATTTTTTTTTTTACAATGGCTGATGTCTTAGAATCTAGGGCATATAATATAATCAAGATGGCTAAAAGCTTCATGTTGGATATGGCAATGCATTTTGGAGTATGTCCCAGCTCAGAATGCCTCCCTGGAAGCTGTTTTACACAAGGAAATGTCATTCTCTTTGCCTCAGTTTGAACCCCTGGTTCAAGTGGAGCCAGAAATCTTTCTTCAGGAATCTGGAATTAGGGCCTAGCGCAGGAGTCTCTGAACTTGGGAGGGATGATAGCATGGTCTGTACTGTTGGTGGGAATGTAAATTGGTGCAGCCACTATGGAAAACAGTATGAACTTTCCTGAAAAAACTAAAAAGAGAGTTATTATATGATTCAGCAATCCCACTCCCAGGCATATATATATATATAGGGCCTAGCGCAGGAGTCTCTGAACTTGGGAGGGATGATAGCATGGTCTGTACTGTTGGTGGGAATGTAAATTGGTGCAGCCACTATGGAAAACAGTATGAACTTTCCTGAAAAAACTAAAAAGAGAGTTATTATATGATTCAGCAATCCCACTCCCAGGCATATATATATATATATATATATATATATATATATATAAAACTCTAGTTTGGAAAGATACATGCACCCCAATGTTAATAGCAGCACTATTTACAATAGCCAAGACATGGAAGCAACCTAAATGTTCATCAACAGATGCGTGGATAAAGAAGATGTGGTACATGTACACAATGGCAGGCTACTCAGCCGTAAAAGATATATACTCAGCCGTAAAAGATACATACTCAGCCGTAAAATATATGTACTCAGCCGTAAAAGAAACAATGCCATTTGCAGCAGCATGGCTGGACCTAGAGAGTGTCATACTAAGTGAAGGAAGCCAGACAGAAAAAGACAAATATCATAAGATATTCATTATATGTAGAGTCTTAAAAAATGATACAACTGGGCTAATTTACAAAACAGAAATAGACCCACAGACATAGAAAAAAACTTATGGTTACCAAAAGGAAAAAGGTGGAGAAGGAGGGGGTAAATTAGGAGTTTGGGATTAACTGACTCAATGGACTTGAGTTTGAGTAAACTCCAGGAGTTGGTGACGGACAGGGAGGCCTGGTGTGCTGCAGTCCATGGGGTCGCAAAGAGTCGAACATGACTGAGTGACTGAACTGACTATTATATATAAAATAGATAAACAATAAGGACCTACGGTATAGCACAGAGTATATTCAATATCTTGTAATAACCTATAGCCTATAAAGGTAAAGAATCTGAAAAAGTATATAGATTCACGTATATTTGTGTGTATATATATATATATATATATATATAAAACACATGAGCCACTTGCTATATACCTGAAACACTGTAAATTAACTATAATTTAATAAAAAATATAAATAATTCAACGGATACAGAAAAAAAGCATTCAATAAATAGTACTCATTAATGTTGGCTCAGAGGTTGAAGCGTCTGCCTGCAGTGCGGGAGACCCAGGTTCAATCCCTGGGTTGGGAAGATCCTCTGGAGAAGGAAATGGCACCCCACTCCAGTACTCTTGCCTGGAAAATCCCGTGGACTGAGGAGCCTGGTGGGCTACAGTCCACGGGGTCGCAAAGAGTCGGACACGACTGAGTGACTTCACCTACCTACCTACCTACCTAATGATAACAAACAGCAAACTAGGATAAAAGTAACTGAAAGAAAGCAGTGGTAAAATTTTAGTTGAGGAAATAATTGGGTAGTTTTAAATAGTAATACTAGGAGAAGAATATCTGGAACCACTGCATTTTATAGGCCTCTGAAATCTGAGATGATTGAAATCAGACTTACAGAACTGGCCCCATGAAACAATATTCTTATATTGCCACAAAACTTCCTTTATGTTATCTCATGGCTGCTGGTGGCATACTTCATTAAAAAGAAATATGTTCTCTTTGGAATTTCCTGTGGAACTAACAAAACTCAGCTGTTTGATTTTTGCAATTGCTCATCTTCTGTTTATTTTTTCCCCCAATGAATATGGAGAGGAGGTATAATGGAAGCTTATTAATTGATATGACATTTCTTTCTAATATATTTCAAGCCCAAGTGATGAGTGAGCATGTGCCAGGCTTTAATCATTGGAACTTGTTTCTTCATAGGGCATCTTGCTATCCCTTCTTTCTCAGTTCTTTGTTTTTTAAAATCACTAATTCCTTGACTTTATTAAATATGACATCTGCCCTAGGTGCAAGGATCTTCCTGGACACTTCAACTCATGAAGAAAATTCTCTTCAATGATTTTTAGGGAATAGCAGAACTTACCCTAAGGTATAGCAGGCTTCCCTGGTGGCTCAGATGATAAAGTGTCTGCCTGCAATGTGAGAGATCCGAGTTCGATTCCTGGGTCAGGAAGATCCCCTGGAGAAGGAAATGGCAATCCACTCCAGCACTCTTGCCTGGAAAATCCCATGGCGGAGGAGCCTGATAGGCTACAGTCCATGGGGTCGCAAAGAGTCGGACACAACTGAGTGACTTCACTTCACCCTAAGGTTATTCAATGGCAGGAGTTCTTAACTCTATCATGAGCCCTTGATTCTTTTGAATATCTAATCAAAGCTGTGTAATCATTGCACAGAAAAATTCATCTTCATGCTTACACATACATTTTGGATTAGCATTTGGGAATTAATGAATCGGTTGAAGCTCATTCATGACATCTAAGCTAAAAACCACTGTTTGCTAAGCTCTCACACAGACCCTCAGAAATTCCTTTAGTTTCCACCTATAAATCTGACAAATTGAGCATTTTTGAGGGTGAAGACACATTTCAGGCCAGAGTCTGGAGGTTCAATTTTCTTCACCTCTCAAAGTAACAGTTGGAGGGGTGGTCTTCCTTCATCCTGATATTAATCCTTTAATCTTGAGAGTTAAGTTATACTACATCTACTATTACTAAGGCACTCTCTGAGAGCCAAGAACTGTATAGAGCATTTCAAAGTACTTCATTTTCATAACACACTTTGAGATAGATGAAATCATTCTTAGAGGAATAAACAGAATAGCAGGAAAAAATTCCAGAACCAGAAGAGAATGCGATTAGACCAGCAGACAAAAGTGCTTCTGCTCTGAGTGGTTCATGTTCCTATTAGTTCATTCAACAAATATCTCCTAAGAGTGTTCTATGGAATTTGTGCTATGCTAGAGTATTTGGCTATCACCAAAAAAAAAAAAAGAAAAAAATCAGACATAGTTCATGTCTTCAAATAAGCATATAAGCATTAGGAAGATGAGACAAAACAGTTTATTAGCCTAGGTACTATCTCCTTGCTTTGAATGACATCAAACAAGTAAGACCTATTATTGTACTGAAAACACCCGTGACCTGCTTAGAGGACATTGCAAGTAGATGCATGGCATTGATGTAGAGGCAAATAGGAGTTGAAAGAGTGAAATGAGCCCAATGAGACGTGCTTGAGGGGAAAGAGAGATGGAGGTGGCAGAGTGGACCTCTAAGCTCTCTCTTTAAGTTCCCTGGGGAAACTATGGGGACCATGCTGATGGAAGATAGAATGTCTATATTAATCTACTGACCCTGAGATCCTTGAATACAGAGCCCAAGTCTCATCTGTTTTTTTACAACATTTTTTTCAGGTCTTAGCACAGTATTTGCCAAAGAGAAGGTGTCCAGCAGATCCTGGGTGCATGGAGCTGGAAACAAAATGTTACAAAACAGAACCCCTAAAATGAAACTACTGCTACCACCAAGAAAGAAATATAAAAACCTATTTACATGCTTTAGTGCTAAATGCAAACCAAGGAATTACTCTGGTCCTTGACCACTATGACTTGACAACCTAGTAGAGACGCATTAAGGTAGACATAGGAAATTCTTTGTATACATCATGGCCTTCCTTACTCTGTGAAGAAATAATCCACTCATTGGAAGAAACAATGTAATAATGAGGACATGTCATAGTTATTATTATTAGTTATTATTGGGCTTTCCCAGTTGCTCAGTGGTATAAAACCCGCCTGCAATGCAAGAGATGTGCAGGAGACAGGTTAAATCCCTGGGTCAGGAAGATCCCTTGGAGAGGTAAATGGCAACCCATTTTAATATTCTTGCCTGGAAAATCCCATGAACAGAGGAGTCTGCAGGGCTACAGTCCATGGGGTGGCAAAAGAGTCAGACACGACTGAGCGACTAAACAGTAACAGACAGCTAGTTATTATTTCTATTTATGTTTTGTTCTTTTTTTTTTCCTCTTTGGTACATGATGATTTGGCTGATCACCAAAAAAGTGTTGATTTGCTTGCTAGCTGTTATAAACTACTTTATACACAGACCATCTTTTATTATGACAGGGAGATACGACATTTCGATGGATATTGCTGCTTTTAGTTGTCCTTTGTCATAATTTCCAGTAATTTTTCCATTGTTGGGAATGCTTATGTAATCACACAGTAACACCTCCACACCTGCAGGAGTGGCTCACAGCTCATCCTGCAGCTTTATGCCTGATTACTGGGAGAGTGCCTTCTGACGCGAACATGAATGTTTAAGTTACCAAAGAGACCCACAGCCCCGCCACGGGGTTTAGAGGTCAAAATTAAAAATGAATCGATTTAAACTCTTCTTCTGCATTTAAATCATGAGACAAGTCAAGTAGAATTGGAAAATGCTCTTAGCAAGCAGATAAGTCACTTATTCACAACACAGTTGAAATAGAAAGCTTCCACACGTGGGAGGATTCATGAATATTTGCAGCAAGCAAACTCGCTCTTCCCCCTACACTTCGATGAGCGGGGGAACGAAGGTCTGCAGGTCTGCCTAGATTCTAGACAGTTTGTCAGAGCAGCCCCTTTGCTTCTTAGCCATTTCCACGTGCCCTTGTACCTGTCTGTGGTGGCTAGTTTTATTCCATGATAGCTGTCTTCAGCATTCAGTGAGAACTTAGCAAATATTTTTGTAGGAGTAGGGGGCTATGTAGTTATTGTGTGCATGACTTAATTTTTCTTTTCTTCCTTCCTTCCTCATCAAGGCTTCTCCTCCCTTCTCTGGTTTCTCTTTCTGGGCTTTTGTTCCTATTTCTCTCTGTCTCTCTCCTGACACTCTATCTGTGTGTCTCTCTCGTCTCTTCTGTCTCTCTTTTTTCCATCTGCCTCTCTCGTCACATATTTATTATGTGTTACCACATGCCAGGCGCTAGGTTAGGGACTGGAGATTATACAGATCCTAAAGAAGGCAGTTTATACTTTCCAGAGTTCTCAGTCTCACAGGGTAGGAGTTGAGAAGAGGGGAATGCATGGAAAGAGTAGTGATAGCAATTCATAAAGGCGGAAGTGCGACGTTACAGCAGCACCAAGCAGTATTTAACTCTGTCTGATAGGGCCAGGATGAAGTGAAATTTGAACTAAATCTTGAAGTATAAGAAGAGTTTTTAGGTCAACAGTTGGGGGAGGGCAGGAGAGAGGCCATTCCAGAGGGGATAGTGTGTGTGCGAAGGTGTGCAGGTAAGAAAGTATCAACAATTATGGAATGGCAAACAGAAAATTCACTTGGTCCACTTAGAACCAGAAACTGAGTGTGGGTCACAGAGCGATGATGCTTTCAATTCGCTAGTGATCCTTACCTGCAAATGTGCAACCGGTGCTTTTGGTTTTCTGCCAACAGTCACCCGAAATACACATAATGAGGCCATATAGGGAAGCTGTTTTTCCTTGTAGTCTGTATCCATGATGTTGGGCAGAGGGGAATTCTCTATTTCTCTGACCAGAGGGGTTTACGCTCTTTTAAAAATTAAAATTAAAAGCCAAATATTGGAGATTTGAAGACAGCCAATACATTATTCCTTGGCATTGTCTTTTTTTGGGATTGAAATGGAAATTGACCTTCTTCAGTCCTGTAGCCACTGCTGAGTTTCTAAATTTGCTGGCATATTGATTGCAGTACTTTCACAGCATCATCTTTTAGGATTTGAAATAGCTCAATTGGAATTCCATCACTTTGTTCATAGTGATGCTTCCTAAGGCCCATTTGACTTTGCATTCCAGAATGTCTGGCTCTAGGTGAGTGATCACACCGTTATGATTATCTGGGTCATGAAGCTCTTTCTTGTATAGTTCTTCTGTGTATTCTTGCCGCCTCTTCTTAATATCTTCTGCTTCTGTTAGGTCCATGCCATTTCTGTCCTTTATTGTGCCCATCTTTGCATGAAATATTCCTTTGGTATCTCTAATTTTCTTGAAATGATCTCTAGTCTTTCCCATTCTATTGTTTTCCTCTATTTCTTTGCATTGATCACTGTGGAAGACTTTCTTATTTCTCCTTGCTATTCTTTGGAATTCTGCATTCAAATGGGTATATCTTTCTTTTTCTCCTTTGCCTTTCACTTCTTTTCTTTTCTCAGCTATTTGTAAGGCCTTCTCAGACAACCATTTTGCCTCTTTTTGCATTTCTTTTTCTTGGGAATGGTCTTGGTCACTGCCTTTTGTACAATGTCACGAACCTCCATCCATAGTTCTTCAGGCACTCTATCAGATCTAATCCCTTGAATCTATTTTCACTTCCACTGTATAATCATAAGGGATTTGATTTAGGTCATACCTGAATGGCCTAGTGGTTTTTCCTACTTTCTTCAATTTAAGTCTGAATTTGGCAATAAGGAGTTCATGATCTGAGCCACAGTCAGCTCCTGGTCTTGTTTTTGCTGATTATATAGAGCAAAGAATATAATCAATCTGATTTCGGTATTGACAATCTGGTGATGTCCATGTGTAGAGTCTTCTTTTGTGCTGTTGGAAGAGGGTGTTTGCTATGACCAGTGCTTTCTCTTGGCAAAACTCTATTAGCTTTTGCCCCACTTTGTTCTGTACTCCAAGGCCAAATTTGCTTATTACTCCAGGTATTTCTCGACTTCCTACTTTTGCATTCCAGTCCTCTATAATGAAGAGGACATCTTTTTTTGGTCTTATTTCTAGAAGGTCTTGTAGGTCTTGATAGAATCATTCAACTTCAGCTTCTTCAGCATTACTAGTCTGGGCATAGACTTGGATTACCCTGATATTGAATGGTTTGCCTTGGAAATGAACAGAAATCATTCTGTTGTTTTTGAGACTGCATCCAAGTACTGCATTTCAGACTCTTTTGTTGACTATGATAGCTACTGCATTTCTTCTAAGAGATTCTTGCCCACAGTAGTAGATATATAATGGTCATTTGAGTTAAATTCACCCATTCCAGTCCATTCCAGTCCATTTTGGGAAGAAAAGCTATGACTAACCTAGATAACATTTTAAAAAGCAGAGACATTACTTTGCCAACATAGGTCCATCTAGTCAAAGCTATGGTTTTTCAGTAGTCATGTATGGATGTGAGAGTTGGACTATAAAGAAAGCTGAGCACTGAAGAATTGGTGCTTTTGAATTGTAGTGTTGGAGAAGACTCTTGAGAGTCCCCTGAACTGCAAGGAGATCCAACCAGTCCATCCTAAAGGAAATCAGTCCTGAATATTCACTGGAAGGACTGATGCTGAAGTTGAAACCCCAATCCTTTGGCCACCTGCTGCGAAGAACTGACTCATGGAAAAGACCCAAGTGCTGGCAGGAGGAGAAGGGGATGACAGGATGAGATGGTTGGATGGCATCACCGACTCAGTGGACATGAGTTTGAGTAAACTCTGGGAGTTGGTGATGGACAGGGAGGCCTGGCGTGTGACCCCAGTCAATGGTGTCACAAAGAGTTGGATACAACTGAGTGACTGAACTGAACTGAATACATTATTCCACTTTTCCTTTCCAATTCCTTCAACCAATTGAGAGAGAAAGAATAAGGCAGATGGAATTCTGAATATCCCCTTTGTTAGTAATAAAGGTTAATTTGGAGACCATGACTTAAACCTTTGGGAATACTGAACTTCTTGGCTTTTTATCCCAGAACTAAGGAGGTTCACATACCCAGTTGTAAAATAGGGGCTTCCTTGCAACCCTGATGAGATAGAGGATCAGACCAGAGCTCTTTGCAAGGCAGATAGAGGTAGAAGAATGGGAAGATGAGGTCGAAGACCTCAGTAGTCTTACAAATCATTCCACCCACCATGGAATAAAATGAGTGAGTGTGTGGGGAGAGATCATGAGCTATAGTGATGATGTTCCATGGAAGCCTGAAGCCAGGTTAATAGAAGTATGTATTATCTATCTTCCTCACCATGAGAAATTGACATGAGTGAGAAGCATATGTGAAAGGTGATCTTATAATTATTTTTTTTCTGAATCCCTAGCATGAACCAGTGTGGCAAGCAGAGACATCTTTTGTAAAAAATGTTTATAACTGCCTTCTTTCTTAGAGTAGAGGGACAATGTGTTGACCTCCCAGGAATCTCCTAGATCTGGAACTCCAGATTGTATTCCATTAACATTAGTGGAGAAACTCTAGCATTATTGTTCAAAAACTGTGAGAGACCCAGGTTTTTAGGAGAAATCTAGAGTTGAGCACAAGATTTAAGGTGTGTGGCACTGCGATCTTTTGAGCAGACTATAAATTTGGAAAGAAGGTTCTCAGGTTGTTGCCAAGACTTCAAGGGTCTGTTCAGGACTCTTTGTTCTGCAATATTTAACTGCACTTGATCACGCTAACGACTCCCCTCTGCAGCTCTCAAGGACTCTTTGCTCTAGCTCTGATACAGATTTTGTTGGGGTGCTGTGTTCTTTGAAGATTAAGACAGTGACTCTGTGCTAGCTTCAAGATGCCTGCATTTTAGTGTCCTTGGGTTTTTCTTTTTTAAGAAAGTTGAAACAAGACTTACAATTTAATTAGTAAGGAGTTGTAATCTGTTAGCATACCACAACTTTATTATTTTTTTTTTTTAGCATACCACAACTTTAATAGCTGCAGAGGCATGCCTGGAGGAGATGGTGACTGTGGTTTTCCAAAGAAATGCCACTGGGATCCAGAAAATATATTGAGACCCTAACACTACCTTTCTGGTTCTATGACCTTGACTCCTGTGACCTTACTCTTGCATCTGGATTTCCCCACAGTCTCTGCTTTAAATCCTTACTCCTACTCAGAGTGGGCATTTTTGGCTTATGGACTCTAGTTTTCCCTGATCCTACTTTCCCTTGATGTTGGTAACTCTCTAGTGTTAGTGAGCATACCAGTCACTTACTTGGTGCTTACTCACTGGGCAGATTCCTGGGCAGCAACCTCAGAGTTTCTGATGTGTTAAGTCTATGATGTACCCCGAGAATCTCACCTTGAACTAGCACCCCCAGAGATTCTGAGAAAGGTGAAAATGCTCACTCCCATATGTGGCCATGGTCTACCTACAATTTCTGTCCTCAAGACTCTCATTTAGGTGCTGAAAACCTGAAGGCACTGGGCTGCTCTAGCTTGATATGAGATGCATTCCATGATGTACCTAGAAGAAGAGAATGAAGCTGGTAATGTGCTTTGAGATTAAAGGGGTAGCTTAATTATGTTGTTAGCATGCACTTTCCTTAAGGTTAGGAGTTTATGGAATGATTCAGCTCTGTCCAGTTCAACTGAGTTCCCCTCAGGCTCTGTGCTTCATGATGGGGTCCAGGCCTCTGAGATCTTACAGTCTTAGAGGGGCCCCTGGGAGAGTTTGTTTCTCCTGTCCATGCAGTCTGCCAAGAAGTTGTTGACTTCTGTGGTTGTATTGTTTATGAGGTGATTTTTTTTTGGTTTGATTAGTAATTGGAAATGTGATCTACAGAAGTTAGTTGGAGACACTCTCTGGACCACATGCCTCTGTTTAGGGATATTTGCCCAGAGATATAAAACCTCTTGAAAGGCTACCATGAGTCGTCTTGCTTCAAGGGACCCTATTTACTTCTCAATAGGGTATTAATCATAGGACTTCTGAATTTCTAAAAATGTTTGTAATTTTATATTGTTTTCTGATATTCTTCTAATTGATAATTTCAAATTATTCTCATGCTCCTTATGTTTTCTAGAATATTCTTTTACCTGAGACTCATTTTTGTTGTTTTTAAAACTTAGTTTACCATATTTTCAGTCTTTTTAATGCATCAGTCTATTTAATTGTGTTCATTTGTTGTTGTTGTTCAGTCACTAAGTCATGTCAGACTCTGTGATCCCACGGACTGTAGCACAGCAGGCCTCCCTGTCTCTCACTATATCCTGGAGTTTGCCCAAGTTTGTGTCCATGGAGTAGGTGGTGCCATCCAACCATCTCATCCTCTGCCTCCCCCTTCTCCTCCTGCCTTTAATCTTTCCCAGCATCAGGGGCTTTTCCAGTGAGTCATCTGTTTGCCTCAGGTGGTCAAAGTATTGGAGCTTCAGCTCCAATTTTGTCTTTCTTATTCACTTTTAAAATTTTAATTTTATCTATTTATTTTGATCATTTCATAGCTATGACTTTTTATGAGCAGAAAAACTGAATTGTGGCTGAATCTTCTGCATTTTTGTTTAATATAGGAAATTACTTTCAAGTTAGATTTGTTGGCCCCGTCTTTATTGACTTGCTTTGTCATCATCTCGGTTCCCTATTTATACTGTTTCACTCAAGAATTGTTTGAAATTCAAATTGTTCATTGTATGCTGCCCTCAGGGAAGTTTTATGAGAAGCTAGTGTTTTTAGGTGGGTGTTGGCATGGTGCTAGCTGCCAGCTATTTTCAGTATAGACTGGACTGCAAGGTGGTGTGACTAGAGGCCAGTAAAATTCCTGAAATTGTCATTAAAAAGAAACAGAAACACTTATGTGCCTCAGTGAAAGGTATAATATACTTGGCATTAAGAATTATTATTTTCTGGGGCGGGAGGGGAGAGGTGGGGGTCAGGATTGAGAGTTCATGTACACTTGTGGCTGATTCATGTCGATGTGTAGCAAAACGAATACAGTATTGTAAAGCAAAACAAACTAAAAAATAAAAATTAATTAAAAAAAAAAGAATTATTATTTTCTGTTGTTTATGGTGGGTGAGAAATGTTTAGTAATGTCCTCAGTGTCCTTTGAGGGAGCCGTAAAGCAGGCTTCACTGTGCAAGCATTGTGTCATAGGCTGAAATGTCCTGGATTAATTTTTAAGGTTGGCTTTCTTAGAACACTTTTGACCCACATCCAAAGACCTAGAAAAAAAAATCTGTTTCCATGATCCCTAAAATGTTGACACCAGTTCTCTCACTTGCAAAACTGCAGGTTGTGATTTAGTAAGAAGATTCTGTTTTCAAGCAAAAGAACCCAAACAATAGACTTCAGATAGGAGAGAAACCAGGACAGCTGAAGGTTCTGTTAAGTCTCCATACATGGATCCCTGAAGGTCCAGTGTTCATCCGTGTTCCCGCAGAGTCCTCAGACTGGCTGGAATCTGTCAGATACATTGGCTGTGCCACCAGTTCCTGCTCTGGGTTGTTAGAGATCTGTAGTCATCCACAAAGCACTTTTCAGACCCACTTCTGTCCATATCCTGGTCTGGTGATGTCTCTAAACTGATTTTATCTCCCATATTTGAAAGAGAATAGGAAGCTGGATTTTAGACACATGCTACATACTTTGGATAAATCATGCCTTTACCTTTACATGGGTGTTTGTTGCTGAGGATTTATGTACACTCAGGCATCCTGTCCTCCCCCTTAAGGTAGAAATGATAGCCTTATTTTAAAAAATCTGCCAACTCACCTTTTGTACAATTGTTAACTATCAATGAGTATATATATATATTTTTTGGTCTACCTAGCATCTTTGTTCCTTCTTTAGGTTAATGTGTCTATATCTATATGTGTCTATATTAGTTAGGTTTCTCCAGAGAAACAGAACCAGTATCTCTATCAGCTCTATCTCAAGAGAGATTTTAATGAGCTTTCTCTTGAAATAGTTGGAGGTTGGCAAGACTAAAAGTCATAAGATAGGAAGCAAGCTAGAGACTGGGAAAAACTGACATTTCTGCTTGAGTCTGAATACAGCCTGTAGGCATAAGTCCCTCTTTCTTGGAAGCAGGAAAGGAGAGGGCAGACATGCCATCAGTTTTTTCCTTCTCTTAAGGACTTCAACTGATTGGATGACACCCACCCTGATCATTTGCTTTGCTCAGAGTGTACTGATTAAATTGTTAATCTTATCTAAAAAATATCTTGATAGCAACATGACCAAATATCTGGGTCCTGTGGCCCAGCTGAGGTGACATAAAATTAACCATCACATATCCCAACTTGCTTTTGGAGAACTGCTTTCCTGTCCATCTGCTTTGTATGGGGCCCCTCATTTTTGTTTCCAAGAGTGAGCATGCGATGCAGGCTCAGACAATCAGCATAAAATTACCCTGACCAGAGGGACTGCTTCAAGGACGGACAACCAAATCCAGGTCAATGAGAGCCCTTCCTGGGATTTCTGCTAGAACTACCAGGAATGAGGTGTTATTCTGAGTCTGGGTGCTAAGGCCAAGTAAGCTTGGCTCTACAGGGGCCATCTTTGCTCCCAATAGGGAAAGTGTGCTTGAAAATTAAGCAAACCCAGGGGAAAGAAAGCAGGGCCGAGAGAAGGAGAACAAGAGACCATTTCTTGCAGATATTCAGTTCAGTTCAGTTCAGCTGCTCAGTTGTGTCTGACTCTTTGCGACCCCATGAACCCGCAGCATGCCAGGCCTCCCTGTCCATCACCAACTCCTGGAGTCCACCCAAACCCATGTCCATTGAGTCAGTGATGCCATCCACAGTCTCATCCTCATCCCCTTCTCCTCCTGCCCTCAATCTTTCCCAGCTTCAGGGTCTTTTCAAATGAGTCAGTTCTATGCATCAGGGGGCCAAAGTATTGGAGTTTCAACTTCAACATCAGTCCTTCCAATGAAAACCCAGGACTGATCTCCTTTAGGATGGACTGGTTGGATCTCTTTGCAGTCCAAGAGACTCTCAAGAGTCTTTTCCAACACCACACTTCAAAAGCATCAATTCTTTGCGCTCAGCTTTCTTTATAGTCCAACTCTCACATCCATACATGACCACTGGAAAAACCATAGCCTTGACTAGACGGACTTTTGTTGGCAAAGTAATGTCTCTGCTTTTTAATATGCTATCTAGGTTGGTCATAACTTTCCTTCCAAGGAGTAAGAGTCTTTTAATTTCATGGCTGAAATCACCATCTGCAGTGATTTTGAAGCCCAGAAAAACAAAGTCAGCCACTGTTTCCCAATCTATTTGCCTTGATATTATATAAACATTATTTGAAAACCTGATTCCAGCTGCCTTGATCCATGGATTTATTTTTTTTTAAGTTATATAAACCAATATATCCCTCTTCTTGCTAAAGCTAATTGAATCTGAGCTTCTGTCACTGGCAACTGCAATAGTTCTGATTAATACACAATCTGCTGAGCAATGTTCTAGGTGCTTCCCAGAAACAACCACTTTCAACAGATTTAGCTGTTTCTTTTCATATATCTCTCTACACAGCTAAACAATATGCCTTCACTGCTATTTCTTGATTGGTTGATTTTAGTCAGTAGTGATTGATTTCCTGTTAAGGTGACGGATTCCCTCTCCATTTCTCCCTCCCTGTTTCCAACCCTTCTATGGTTACAACGTTCAGTTAAATCGCTAGTCAGGAGTTACATTATTCTGACTTTGGCCAAGATCAATTTACTCTGTATAACAGGAAGCAGCAAAATCTTCTAACAAGGCAAAGGATTAAAAAATAATTGAGGAAGAATTTTGTACAGATTCGTTACAACACATCAGTAAACTTGAAGAAAACAGAGAATGTGTATGAAATTCTAGTTGTTAAATTTTCTGTAGGAAGTAAGGAAACCCTGACTGATGTCTGCTGTCTGTGTGCCACACCCTGTATTGGTATTTAATGATTATCTTTTTGGTGCTTACCATAACCTTATGAATTTGTGTTGCTTTCTCCTTTCCATGGATGAGAAAACTGAGGATCAGAGAAGATCATCTCTATGTGAAGCAAAAAACAAACAAACAAACAAAAAATGTCATCATCCTTTTGAATAATATGGGAGCAATCCATGTACTCCCCACTCCAGTACTCTTGCCTGGAAAATCCCATGGACGGAGAAGTCTGGTGGGCTGCAGTCCATGGGGTCACGGGGAGTCGGACACGACTGAGCGACTTCCCTTTCACTTTTCACTTTCACACATTGGAGAAGGAAGGAAATGGCAACCCACTCCAGTGTTCTTGCCTGGAGAATCCCAGGGACGGGGGAGCCTGGTGGGCTGCTGTCTATGGCATCGCACAGAGTCGGACACGACTGAAGCGACTTAGCAGCAGTTAGCAGCAATCCATGTACTCATAAAAGAAAGGCAAATCCTTGTTTAGGAAAACTTATTTAGTTATGGAATAAAGGCACAGGGATACAATTTAACAGGGGCTCAATTTGCTCAGCTCTGACTGAGCCTTTATTCTGAATAAGTATAGTGGATGACTGTATTATGATACCCAGGTATTATGGGATTTGGGCTGGTAAATCCCATTTTGTTTTCTTTTATTTTTTAAACTATGTTTTAAAATGATTATTTTACTTTTTAACGTTTTTGGCCGTGCTGTGTGGCACACAGGATCTTAGTTTCCTGATCAGGGGCTGAAACCACATCCCCTTCAGTGGAAGTGCAGAGTCTTAACCACTGGACTCTTAACCAGGGAATTCCCAGATTCCATTTAAAACCAGTGAGAATTCAGCCTTGTAGCATCAGTGACTATTATGAGGGGCTGAACTAGGGGTTTGGCAATAGGTTCAGCAAAACCCAAGTGAAAACTAAACTTTCATTTGGAAATCAGTAGAACTCTAAGAAGATTCAAGAGATGTTTCAAGTGTGGTTGAGGTTGTGGAAGAGTTGGGGAAGCAGCTGGATTCAGAGAGGGTCGAGGGACCTTGTTATACTAGAAAAGCTCTAGAGCCGTTTTCTAGAGGCCTGAATTGAAATTCAGATCCAGCAGTAACTTGCTTGTGTGATCTCAGGCAACTCACTTAATCTCTTTGCTATTTCCTTACATGTGGAATAGTTGTAGAAATTGCCATCTTGCTTCCACTGCACTATTGCTATGAGAAGCAAATGAGATATATGTGAGTAACTGAGGAGCAATGGTGTCAATATAAGTGTGAGCTGTGTTCCTCTCAGGGTATCCGAGGTCTGGTAGGGCATATCTACCGATGATTTACTTATACGCCTGGCCATTCCACACTCTGAAAAACAGCTTATTTTAGAAAACGAGAAAGCTGAAGCATACAAGTTTGATTCAAGAGTAATGGCCATTGAGAGGGTATCCTGATTCTGAGCGCGATATAACTTGTCTATCCTGGGGAGGGATGGGTTGTGGGTAGTTTCCAATTAATAAGCAATCAGATACTAAAAGCTATAGCTTCTTTCAAATGCCTGGCAAATGTTGAGACCACATGGAAATTCTCAGCAGGTTGGTGGCTACAGTCACAGCAGTGATAGGAAATGACCTCTGGTGTCATTTAGAGTACTTTATGCCCCTTTATCATGTGAACTCTTGCAGTCGCATCACAGAGGAGATGAGGGCCCCTGAGGGAGGGTGGGCATGCCAGGGAGCCTCACCAGCGAAGGCTTTGGTGGGATCTTGATAGCTGCAACAACTGGAGCTTTTTTCAGAGTGAATAAAAATGAGAAAGGAGGGAAGTGAAAATGAGGTTAGTTCAAGGAGCACATGGAGCACAACCCCAGGGAATAACTGCTGTGACAGCTTCGAAGGTGGATGGAAAGTATGGTCAGAGAGCCCTCTCAGAGAAACTGGGGAGTAGAGCACCCCTGGTGTTTACCATTTTATGATTTTTACTATAATCTTAATTTCATCCCTGCAGGAAAGGACAGGAAACTTGAGTGGTATTTGTTAGGTAGCTATGCAAATGTAAGGAATCATTATGAAGGCATTTTACAAGTTCATTTGTGCTTCTATGTGCTAGGTTGATCTCAGAATGTATAGAAAGTAGGGACCCAGAGCCAGAAAGCTTTTATTTTTTGTTCAAAGCAAAGCTGCACCGCATACTTTTGGATCTCAGATTTGCCTCTTCAAGTTTTACTAGATTTTCATTTATGTATGTCAGATATGCAGATGACACCACCCTTATGGCAGAAAGTGAAGAGGAACTCAAAAGCCTCTTGATGAAAGTGAAAGTGGAGAGTGAAAAAGTTGGCTTAAAGCTCAACATTCAGAAAACGAAGATCATGGCATCTGGCCCCATCACTTCATGGGAAATAGATGGGGAAACAGTGGAAACCATGTCAGACTTTATTTTTTTGGGCTCCAAAATCACTGCAGATGGTGACTGTAGCCATGAAATTAAAAGACACTTACTCCTTGGAAGAAAAGTTATGACCAACCTAGATAGTATATTCAAAAGCAGAGACATTACCTTGCCGACTAAAGTCCATCTAGTCAAGGCTATGGTTTTTCCTGTGGTCATGTATGGATGTGAGAGTCGGACTGTGAAGAAGGCTGAGCGCCGAAGAATTGATGCTTTTGAAGTGTGGTGTTGGAGAAGACTCTTGAGAGTCCCTTGGACTGCAAGGAGATCCAACCAGTCCATTCCGAAGGAGATCAACCCTGGGATTTCTTTGGAAGGAATGATGCTAAAACTGAAGCTCCAGTACTTTGGCCACCTCATGCGAAGACTTGACTCATTGGAAAAGACTCTGATGCTGGGAGGGATAGGGGGCAGGAGGAGAAGGGGACGACAGAGGATGAGATGGCTGGATGGCATCACTGACTCAATGAACGTGAGTCTGAGTGAACTCCAGGAGTTAGTGATGGACAGGAAGGGCTGGCATGCTGCGATTCATGGGGTCGCAAAGAGTCGGACATGACTGAGCAACTGAACTGAATGAACTGATGTCAGATTGAGGCTTTGTAATCAGAATGTTCGAATACTGAAGTTAACTGTCATCAAACTGAATAGAAAATGCAGAAAGCTGTAATAACTTAAATCCAGGTTACTGTGCATTAATTCAACAAATATTTGCTGAAAATACACCAGGCAAAGTGCCAGGAAGTCACTCATTTATATATTCACTTAAGGAACATTTAATGAGCACCTTGTTCTTATCACTGGGATACTGTGAAGACAAGAAAAACAATGTCACTGCTCTCATGAAGCTTAACTTAAATGAAAAGAGCAGTCAATCAACAAAGAAACAAATATTACATAGCAGTAAGTTCCATGCAGAAAACTTATTAAGGGGAATATGAAAGAGGGCAACTAGGTGGCTGCTCAGACTGGAACATCAGAGGACGTGACTGCTGATATTGGAATGCTGAGAAGGATTCAGCCATTTGGAGGGAGGTTGGGGTCAGAGCATTTGAAGCAGAGAACATGAAGACAAAGCTCATGGATCCTAAGACTTAGATGAACTTGTCCCATTGCATGAACAGAAAGGCCTTAAAATGAGCTTTGGCATGGCATGAGGTTAAAAAGGAAGGCATGGGTCAGATTTTGTCGGACTTTGGAAATCAGGTGAAAGGGTCTGGGTTTTATTGTAACTGTGATCTGTGGTTGAGAAGCACTTTGGGTTGCAGTAGCAGAAGCAGGGTTCTTGCCTGGAGAATCCCAGGGATGGCAGAGCCTGGTGGGCTGCCATCTGTGGGGTCACACAGAGTTGGACACAACTGAAGGGACTTTTAGCAGCAGCAGCAGATGCAGGGTGCTGTGACAATAACGTGGATGAGAAATGATGTAGGGGTGGCCATTGATGATAGCAGTGAAGATAGTGGAATAGAAGGATTCAGGATATAAATTAGCAGGTAGAGCTGACTGGATTTGCCCATAAGGTCCTATGTGGGGGAAGGGGTATTAGAAGAGACAGAACTGAAGGGTAACTCCTTGAAGATATAATGTGAACCAAGACAGACATGATCTTGGACTAAAATCTATTCATAAATCTGAAGCAATGTTCAGAGGGAACATCTCATCCTGGGATACTCTCCTCTATCTCGGGCAGGCTATTTAGCAAAGAAAAGGGTCAGGTTTGTACCCAGAACCACCTCACTCCCTTTCTCCCCTCCCCTTATTCCTAGAGCCTACTAAAAGATAAAGTTTTGTTCTTAAGAAAATGTGTGAGTTCCCAGAAATTGCTTGCTTGCCAGGCTCCAGCAAAGAGCCTATTCTTTTTATCAGTTAGAGGGTCCACTGAAAAGAGCAACAGCCTTCCTTTCCCACGAGTGTGCCAGCCAGGAGGTGGCAATGCCATTTCCTTTTCTCTTCCTGGTATTATTACCTTGGGAGCCTGCTTTCACTCACAGTTGAGAAAGGGTTGAGAGACTCATGGGATTTGGTGTGAAGACCCTGAGTTTGACCTCTGGCTCCACTCCTTAGCGGCTGTCTGCATGACCTCAGGTAACTTTCCCAGGGCTCAGTTTCTTTACCTATAAAACCTAGTAACACCAGCCAGCATCTCCCCATCTCTGGTTCCCAAGAGTGATCAATACCTTGACTTCAAACACCATTGTCTAGTGCTACTTGTTCTAGAACCTCATAAATATTGACTCTGTGTCTGGCTTCTTTTGCGTGTGTGTGTAATTTAGACTTTACGGCTTATTAGTTATATCATTGGCTCAGTCGGTTGCTGGGGTCCAGCCCAGGTTGATCCAGGGTGATT
>SJXQ01000533.1:382534-435405 GCA_006408695.1 Aepyceros melampus | reverse complement strand
CCCATCACTTCATGGGAAATAGATGGGGAAACAGTAGAAACAGTGTCAGACTTTGTTTTTTTGGGCTCCAAAATCACTGCAGATGGTGACTGCAGCCATGAAATTAAAAGGCGCTTACTCCTTGGAAGAAAAGTTATGACCAACCTAGATAGTATATTCAAAAGCAGAGACATTACTTTGCCGACTAAGGTCCGTCTAGTCAAGGCTATGGTTTTTCCTGTGGTCATGTATGGATGTGAGAGTTGGACTGTGAAGAAGGCTGAGTGCCGAAGAATTGATGCTTTTGAACTGTGGTGTTGGAGAAGACTCTTGAGAGTCCCTTGGACTGCAAGGAGATCCAACCAGTCCATTCTGAGGGAGATCAACCCTGGGATTTCTTTGGAAGGAATGATGCTAAAACTGAAGCTCCAGTACTTTGGCCACCTCATGCGAAGAGTTGACTCATTGGAAAAGACCCTGATGCTGGGAGGGATTGGGGGCAGGAGGAGAAAGGGACGACCGAGGATGAGATGGCTGGATGGCATCATGGACTCAATGGACGTGAGTCTGAGTGAACTCCAGGAGTTGGTGATGGACAGGGAGGCCTGGTGTACTGCGATTCATGGGTCTCAAAGAGTCGGACACAACTGCGCGACTGAACTGAACTGAACTGATCTGCCTTACCAAAAAAAAAAAAAAAAAGAGCTTCAAAGCTGTCTTTGATAATGATGATATGATGCTTTCGACACAGAATGGCCTTCCCACTTCTTCCTTGTCAATCTGGTATACCTAACTTTTCCTTTTCAGCCTTCAAGCTTTGTTTCTTTGTTGAGTTTCTCTGTGGAGAAGGCAATGGCAACCCACTCCAGTACTATTGCCTGGAAAATCCCATGGACAGAGGAGCCTGGTAGGTTACAGTCCATGGGGTCACAAAGAGTCGGACACAACTGCTTCAACTTATTCCCATTTGGAGAACTCCTGGTAATACCAATTAAGCACTCAATGTGATATTATCTTTATTTGTTCTCTAATGCTTTTGTCCTGCAGGTGTCTTGGATTCCTAATGGAATTGCAAGCCCCTTGAAGGCAAGGGCCATGTGCTCTCACAAACGCCATGTCTCATTTTCCACTTCCCAGTCCCCAAATTCAGCATGGACACCAAACTTGGCAGATTTACTAAAATGCATTAGTGAATACTCTTCATCTGAATGAATGGATCTGCTTAATGATCTGATCATCAGAAGGCACTGGATTAAAAAATGAAGAAATCCTAAGAAAAACAGAATTCTTATAAGCTAAAGATTCAGTGGGACTCTAGAATTGGAAAGATGTTATCTAGATAAAAACCACCAGTGGCAGAGTGTCAAGAGGAAAGCCTGGCTCTCTGTTTCAACCCTGAAGGCAGTGTTCTAATGCCTGCCATGGACACAAGGTAAGAAAGATTATTAATCTGCTGGGATTTGAGTCCAACCAAACTTAGTTATGGGTGCACTTTACAGACAGCCTGAAAAGGAACCGACCATTTCTAAACTGGGACCATGTAAGTTTTCATTTCATTTCAGTGGGGAAAAGATCTGCTTATTAATGAAAGGAATTCTTTGGGTCATCTTTGGATTCAAAACTAAAAACTTTACCTTCGTCTTTCTATAAAAAGCTTCCTGAAGAAAAGAACTAAATTGTTAAAAGCAGTGAGGAGGTGTTTGCCACATAGGCATAGGGGAGGGCTCATTATTGGGGCCCTAATCCAGGCAGGCCCTGAATCATAGCCGGGAATAGGAACCAACAGGGCCTTGTGACCAACTGTTCGGCCTCGGGCACATCACTTGACCTCTCAATGTCACCATCTCCTGCCAGGAGATGTGTGTACTTGCTCTGCACACATTATCATCTTAGAAAGAAGCAAAGCATGTTTGATCATGTCTACCCATCTGTGCAACTTGAAAAAAGTCTAGAAGAGAGCTGCAAAGATGAGATAAGATTTCTAAACTCTCTCTTCAGAAAGGTTGAGGAATTTGATTGATTCAACCTGAAGAAGAGAGATTTAATAACCATCTTCGAATATATGCAGGGCTTTTTACCCAGGGCTGATGAGAGTGTGGGGACCACATGTTCTGTCTGCACTGAGCAGAGAAGGTACAAGCCCAGGCTTAGGAAAACAGACATTCTTAGCATGAAGGGAGACAAGACACAGACAAGCTAATGAATGCTCTTCTGGGGAATACTTCAGTGGGAAAAGGGTGGTGACGAAAGAGAAAGAAAATGGGACAAAACTATGGGAAAGTCCAAACTCCGCAAAAAGCAATCTCATAGCCCCTGAAAGATACAGACATTATTCTATGAATTTCCTCTTTGGCACCTTGCTCTATTCTTGGACCTTTTGCTTATGCCATGCCCCAGAGTCAGAAACTTGCCTCAAGCTGTTTCCCTAGACACCCTGCCTGCTGCTCTTTCCTGAGCACTGGGCTAGAGTGTTGCTCACCTCTCTGCCTTCAGGTCCCAGGGCCCTGAAGATATTATCGAGCAGCCCCTTCATGTGAGTACTCTGTCCTTCAAGCAATCCTATCACAGTATCAAAACCTACCATACATCCTATTAGCCCCATTGATGGCTGAGAAATCTGAAGCTCTAAGCTAGTAAACACTGGAGCTAGGATTTAGGAGTCCATCAATTAGTACAGTCCACCGGTCCCCTGACTGATGTATTTCTAGGACTCTCTCTTTTTACTCTCTCCTCTCCTCTCCCAGAGAGGAGACTGAATGCTTTCTGAAGCCTGTGGTAACAGAAAAAAGAAGATAGGGCTTGCTTTTTCACCTACATCTTCATCTTCCACTTCCACAATATGTATTAATTTCCCAACCTGATCTAACTGCAATATTTATGATGGATGTGCTGCAAAAATCTTTCCAATTGCTTTTATCTTCAGCACTTTATTGGAGAAACAGCTTGGGGACTCAAACATACCACTGAGATCCACTTTCTGTCCTTTATATTATTGTCTAAACTCTGAAAAACTCTCCTGAGTGAACATGACACCTGGATGGAAGGTGGGAGAAGAGCCTAGAAATCTCTAGGTCAGACCCTGATTGCCCCTCCTCTGGGAGTCTGCAAATGATGGCTCATTATCATATTACTATAAAGAATAGAAATAATATACAAATCACATCACAACAAAGGGAAAAATATTAACTAACGTCCACAACAGGAAATAATTATTTGCACAATTGAGAATTACATACATTGTTTTCTATGCTTCTGTTGCCTAGGCTAATTATGCTCTGATTTAAGTATCTGGTCAGTCTAGTGCTGTGTTTACCAGGAACCCCCATGGTCATAGCTGCTGCTGCTAAGTTGCTTCAGTCGTGTCCGACTCTGTGTGACCCCACAGACAGCAGCCCACCAGGCTCCCCCGTCCCTGGGATTCTCCAGGCAAGAACACTGGGAGTGGGTTGCCATATCCGTCTCCAATGCATGAAAGTGAAAAGTGAAAGTGAAGTTGCTCAGTCGTGTCTGACTCTTCAGACTCCATGGACTACAGCCCACCAGGCTCCTCCATCCATGGGATTTTCCAGGCAAGAGTAATGGAGTGGGGTGCCATTGCCTTCTCTGTCATGGTCATTACCTATGACAAAAGCAAACACTAAGAGGCACCTGGTGCTTCCCAATGATCCAGTGGGTAAAGAATCGCCTGCAACACAGGAGATGAAGAAGACGTGGGTTGGATCCCTGGGTTGGGAAGATCTCCTAGAGGAAGTAATGGCAACTCACTCCAGTATTCCTGCCTGGAGAATCCCATGGACAGAGGAGACTGATGGGCTACAGTCCATGAGGTTGCAAAGAGTTGGACACGATTGAGCAACTAACACACAAGAGGCACCTAAGTCTAGAGCAACATAGAAAACATTCTGAGGAGGTTTACTGCATGGGATAATGTAGGTAAAGTCCTTGGCACAGTACCTGTCAACCCCTTCTACTGGGTACAGATATTAGCCAGCTTTCAGCTTGAGCTTTGACAGATGTCTAATCAAATTATACCAAAGATCAAAACTGCATGACCAGAAATGACCTTAACTGTTATCCAGCCTGACCCCATACGTCTGAGGTTAGGTTGCCTGGTTTAGCTAAAGCTCATACCAGTCAAATCCCATTATGATGAACTACACAGGACATGCAAGCAATGGAATTTTATTAGACAGCTAGAAATCACATTAACTTCAGCTCTAGCAGACGTAAATGTCCAGGCTTTCCACAGTGTGTTAGCAAGAAAAAAGAATCCTTTGGCACATCCCAGAAGAAGGGGGTGTATTCACACAGCCTCACCCCCACATCTTTCCCTGAGCTCTTTGCTATTTGCATGTGGTGTAAAGTTTGTGCAATTGCTATGAATATCTTTTTTTTCCATTGATGGGACTGACTGGAGCACTTGAAATAGGCAAGCTGAAGGGATGCTTGATGGCAGAATAATAGAGCAGTGAAAATGTCAGCTGTGCCTCATTGCAGCTCTTTTTTCACCTTTTCTCAGAATACAGAGTCAGGAATTTTCCTAAAGAGAAGGACTTAAATAAGAATCAATAAATGTCCACAGTCTGGGTGTGACACACCTGTTTTTCCCTGGACCCTTACCATGCAATCAAGGTAGCAAATGTTGTGGCTACTTATTCTCCATTCCTCTTTTCAGCCTCCCAACCTTTCCAAAAACAAAACCACCTTTGGACCACGAGTCCTCAACATCCCAGAGCAGGACTGGGAGAAGAGATGCGTAGGACACAAACAGAATGCACCAAGATCAGCTTCTAGGAAGAGATTGCTGGACGTCTGTCCCTCTATCCAGAGAAAGAATTCCAAATCCAGGAACAGCAAGAAAAAAGAGGAGAAAACTTCTCCTTTTCTTCAGAGCAACACATGCTAGCACTTTACTGAGTCTGGCATGTGTCAGCATTTCCAAAGTAAACCCTGTTTTCTTTAGATGAAAGAGATAAAAAAAAAATAGACTAAGAATTCAGTCCAATGAAAACTGCTTTGGTCATTCACATGCAATAAGCTGTAGAAGCAAGAAGAGAAAAACCAATTGCCTCTGATTTATTTATTCATTCATTTGTCCATATCCTTTCCTGCTAATGTAAAAAAAAGACATCTTCTATAATTTGCAAGTCATTAATTTTTTCAAAGGAAAAAATAACCAAGCCTCCCAATGATTGCCCAGCATATTGGCACAGGAAGTACATATTTAATTAATTATCCTGTTGCATGCAGAATTATGTAAGGGAAAAGGGGGATTGATTTTTCCCATCAAATGTCTCACCCATATTTCCAACCAGGAGACCACTGTAATACTGTGAAGTATGGTAAATTTGGGATCAGTCATTATGTTAAAAGTAACACAAGGCTTTACCTTACTGGGTGCTTTATTTCTTAATCCCATTTTATTATTTTTTTTGCACATCTTGAATACTTCATACTAAATATTGTTAAATCTTCAAATCTTCTACAATAGTTTTCTATTCTGGGCTGTTCAGAGCTGAGAGTAGAGAAGGAAAGTTGGAAATGCCAAAACGTAATTGCAATAAGAGCAGAACATGTAAGAGACCAATTTTGGAAGAATGCTTAAAGGTTTAAACCTATGCCAAATAATTGAGATCTATTATAAGAGGACTGACTTCTATTATGAGCTCCATATACACACAATTACTGAATTATTCTGAACACCTGTTGAAATCAGGTGTTAACAGTCAAATAAAAATCACCAGGCACACCTGTCAAGTGCATCATTTGACCAGCTCCTTTGAAATTGCTTGCATAATCCCCCCTCCATTACAGAACCTTAAACCTGAGCTTTATCCCTAAAGTTTAGGGGTTGTGGCTTTGGCTTATAATCCCCAGTATTCCAGGGAGATGCTGTAAAAGGCCCAAGTCTTCCAGCCAGGAGCTGTGCCTTTCCCTTTGAACCACAACCTCTAATCCCCATCTTTTCTCATTGCCAAGAGGAACCTGCCTTGCTCATCCCATCTTTCTGCAGTGACATTCGAGCCAACCGTTCTGTCCCCTGCCCTCATAGAGAAGAGGAGAGGAAAGATGGTCCCTCTAACTAAGTTTCAGTCCTAATTCCCAACCTCCTTAGAGCCCAAGTCTGCCACCACCTCAAGTGCATATGTCTATCCCAAACTCCTAATTTTCCCTCTTTATAGAAGTAACATTTCTATTAAAGCTCTAAAGAAATAGGATTCTGAAATTTGACACCTCATTTATTTCATTTCTGACTACCCTTAGACCAACTGGTTTTACTTCCGTCCCACTGCACACACACAAACCCCATGCGAGCTTCCCAGGAGAGGCAGCCACCCCTCCAAAGCCTGCCTGGGCATCTGCGCCCGGGAATGCCTGCTTTACTGGTCTGACTCTGTAAGACGAAAATCTTCCCTCTGCTCCACCAGAGCTAATAGATGGCATGGCTGGTCTCTTTTGGTACATAGGCGTAAACATCTTCAAAATAACCTTTTCCTTTATATGGTGCCAATTAATTACATGTCACTGTAATATGTCCCAGCCAAAGATGGAAGGGAGAGACTAAAAGACAAAAGGGTCAATGGCGAGAACAAGGACGAGAGGTCACACTCTCCTACCTTCACCTGACGACCCCGAGAGATCAATGATCACATACACTCTTCCTTCTGGCTCCAGATCAATCTGCAATTAAGAAAATGACAGTAGCTCTGTTAGTGCATCATGGGGGCAACCTGAGAGCTCATAACATTTCCAACCCAAACTGCTAAGACCTAGAGTCACAGCTCCATTCAATCCATCAACCTGCAACATGGAGAGTGCTGAGTGAATTAGGGATGAGGGAGAATCAGCATTTATGGAATGTCTACTATGTTCCAGATGCACTGACGATGAGGTTTGATACATCCCCAACAGGCAGTGCCATCTCATGGGTTCCCAACTGGAAGCAGTTTTGCTGCATAAGCAAAATGTGGCAACACAAGGAACTGCACAGGGACACTTGACACAAGGAACACTTATGGGGGGGGGACACAAAAATATCTGGACACACTTTTGCTTGTCATGACTGAAGAGGGAGTGGTGCTATTGGCATCTAGAAGGTGGAGGCCAGGGATGCTACTTACTAAATATCCTGCAGCAGACAGGACAGCCCCCACAACAAAGGATTATCCAGCCCCAAATGCTGACAAAGTCAAGGTTAACAAACTGTGTTATCTTGTTTCACAGGTAAGGAAACTGACCTCACCATTCCAGGGTAAATGGCAATGCTGAAATTCAGTGCCAAGACTGTCTCCAGAAGCCCCTATCCTTTATATGACACGAATTGCTCATGGGACTTTAAAAAAAAAAAAAAAGCAAAAGACACTATTCCCACTCTCAAGGTGCTTATAATCTCACTGGGAAGTTAGAAACAAACAAACAAACAAACAACAACAGAGAACAATGCCAAACCCAGCTCAATGATGAGGAACAGAAATTAACTGATATAAAATATTCTGGTGAACCTGAAATCAGTATAAAAGAGCAGCCTGGGCAAGAAAGGGAAGGCATTCCAGATGAAAGCAACATCATAGGCAAAGGCTGGGCATGTGAGTGGTGCTCGTGCAGGCTGAAGGACCCCATGCTCAAGGGTGTGCTGGCACCTGTGTTGGGCAAACCCCAGCCTCTACGAGGGTTGGGAAAAAGCCAATCCTACTAAATTCTCACCACCAACCTTCTCCACCCACCCTCATACCCTCCCTCCCCACCTCCCAATCCAGCAAGCTACTTCTATACAGAAGCAGGCTGATGAGCAAGGTCAGAGGAGCTGGGCCTCTTGTAGTCAATATCCTTCTGAGGTCTGAGCTGTCCTTACAGAGAGTGTGTTCTCCATGAGAGTAGCAACTCCGGAAACCCTGGATCACCAAGTAACCCTGGTACCCACCTCCGCCTTCCATCTGCCTGTGCAGAGTTCCAGTTGGCTCAGTCGTGCCAGGCTGGACTCCTCAACAAGCTGTGAGTCTCTGGAGGGAAGGAACTACTAGCCCCTCCCTTTTTTGTCCATGGTCCAGCAAAGAGCAGGCACATATTTAGCAAATACTACTTAGGAAGGGTCAGCCTGGTGAACACCTCCTCCTCCTCCAAGGTCAAGATCAGTTATTGCCTCCTTTCTGAAGCTTTTCAAGATATTCCCAAGTCAGAATGAATTACTCTTCACTTGTGTTCTCATAGTACACACACGTATCTCAATCACAGCCCCTATCAAGCTATAATACATTGTCAGTATGTCTCTATCGTCAGCCTGACAGAGCCTATGACAATCCTACTTGCACCCCCAGTGTTTAGCTTACTGTCTGCTGGTCAGGAGACACACCCAATAAACCTATACAGAAGTGGGAAAGGCTCCACTTCTCGAGGTGTCCCGAGCCTATCCTGGGATTATTCACTCCTTAAAGCCCCTTCCCTAGGCAGGAAGGAAGGTAGGTAATTTGTACTAAAATAATATTCCAAAGAGGCACGAGGGGAAGAAGAGGTAGCTATACACGGAGCACTGGAGACTCTCTGTGAGGTAAAAACTCACGGTGAACTAATGCTGTTTGGGTCCCCGCCCTCAACATCTCGCTCCACTCCTAATCCACATTCCCTGAGCCAGTGTGAGCCCCACTTTCTTTCCTGACTCAGCCTTTCAGTGGTTGAGAGGGCTGACAGTTTCCCTCAGAATTTCAGTTCCACCCACAGGGGTCTTTGATGCCCCTCCCGGCCCCAGATGAGGCCCCTGTGATCTTTTAGGCACACTCTGAGGGCAGCGAGGGAGGGAGGGCAGAAAGCTCTCAGGTAGCTCCACAGGGGCCACTCACCTGAGCTTGAGATCTTGAGTTTGGGGTCCAAATGGGAGCCAAATAACACACTGATGATGCCAGGAGATGACTCTTTGCACCCCTTCTGCCCCAAGAGCCCATGATTTTAGGTTTTTGGATAAATAAAATGTTCTCCAGCATTCTTACCACTAGTACTGTCCCCTGCCACAAGCATAACCTGGCCCCTGCACCGAATTACAAACAGGAAAACCATCAGTCGACTCTACTGAACAGAATCCAACCAAAATCCCGTCCCTGCCATAGTTCAAAAGTCTCAGGGGCCCCCTTGTCCAAAAGCATGGAATTTAAATAATGTATGCCTTTTAGAGATTAGATCATTCCTATTAAACCCTGCCGGCAAAATGAAACACTTTCTCATATCCTCCAAGTCAAAGATTTCCCACAACTGTGGATTTCATTGGCAAAGTACAATGGTATCTGAGAAAAGCAGGGAGGGAGACAGCAAAGGAATGAGATGGGCCGCGTGGCCTATCGGAAGACAGGCTGCATGCCTATCTTTGCAAAAAGGGAGTGAGAGCTTGTGTCAAGGGGGAACAGGTCATTGATGATAAAATGTATTAGGATATTAACATTCAAGATAGCAATCAGAAACCATTTTAGCACCCACTGCTGCTTCAATGCCGATGAACTGCATTTCCAAACAGAAAAATAGAAATTAAGCTATTAAACATGCCAAGAGCAACAAAGAGCTTTGCAGCCTGGGCAGATGGCCGCAGAGTGCTGGCTGAGCCCCAAGCAAGCTGAGTGAGGAGGCTCTGAGAATCCATCCAGAGTGGTGTGACTTCGACGTGGATGCTGGAAGGGTTATCTGGTACAAAAAGGGGTGGAATGCGTTGCAACTTCATGGCCAAATTAGCTTAATCACAAATTCTGCTCACAATTACGTGGTACAGATAATGAAGCAATGTAGGTGCCCAGCCCTGCAAAACCCCTGCAACCTGAAAGCCAGCGTCACCGCCAGGCAACTGGCACTACATAAAAGCAGGCCTCCTCCCTCCTCCCAACCATTCCCAGAGTTTCTCCTCCGTTCCCTCTCCCAGGCTTCAGTTCCTCCCAATTCTCCCAGAGGCAACCCCATTTGTCAAATCGCCTTCAATCTCATGCCTTTATTTGATACACTTTCTCGGATACTATCTCCGTTTTTGACTGTGATTCTCTTTCAACCTTCAGCTGAGGTCAGAAGCAAAGCAGTAGAACTGTGGGGGAGATAAACACAACCTTTAGAGTCAGATCAGGACTGAATCCCAGTTTTGTCAATTACAGGTCAGTCAGTCATGTATTCTCTTTGAACCTCAACCTCTATCTCTTCATCTATGAAACAGGTTGCTATGAAAATTCCACAAGACACACATACAAAGCACTTGGCACTTAGGAGCTACTCAGTATATAGTGGTTAAGAGTGAATTTGCTGGCTCTCCAGCCTGAAGCAAGAAACTATCTCCTCTAAGCTTCAGAACGCTCCTCAGTGAAATGAAGCCAATAACAGGTCCTGTGACACTGGGGCTGTCCTGATGTAAAATGTAAAATCTATGTACAGTGCACAGCATGGTGCCTGGCACAGAACACTCAGTAATTGTTGCTGCTATTGTTACTAAAGGCTTCCCAGGTGGCTCAGTGGTAAAGAATCTAGCTACCAATGCAAGAGATACCGGAGACTCGGGTTTCATCCCTGGGTCAGGAAGATCCCCTGGAGGAGGAAATGGCAACCCACTCCACTATTCTTGCCTTGGAAATTCCATGGACAGAGGACCCTGGTGGGCTAGAGTCCATGGGGTCACAAAACAGTCAGACACAGCTTAGTGACTGAGCCTGATGACGTTATTCAAAAGTCAAGCATTTAAATTTGCTACTTAATCCGATGTGATGTTCTTTCCACTGTATCAAACTCTCTCCCCACCCTGCCTGCCACAAAGCATTTTCTTGCCCAAAGTTGATGTTATTTTATATATTCCAGTACATCTGATGATTTTACAGTGCTTTGAGAATCAGATGTAGAACCAAGGTGAGAATGTTGTACTCTCCCCTGGCAGGAAACCCAGGGGCAAAAAATGGCTATAGCCCCTGTTCATCAGAGGGTCATGAGGTGATTATGTGATAAGAAGCGGAGGATGACCACATGTTGTCTCTACTAGGCCTGGGACACTGTATTGAGTTTTTTACCTGAATTAGTTCACCTAATCTCTTGTGAGGGCTTCCCTAGTGGCTCAGATGGTAAAGAATCTGCCTGCAATGCAGGAGGCCCAGGCTTGAGCCCTGGGTCAGGAAGATCGCCTGGAAGAGGGAATGGCAACCCACTCCAGTATTCTTGCCTGAAGAATCCCATGGATAGAGGAGCCTGGCATGCTACAGTCCACGGGGTTGCAGAGTCAGACACAACTGAGCAACTAAACAACAACAATCTCCCATACATATTCCCCATTTTTCAGATTGAAAAACTTGGGTTCAGAAAACTTTCAGTGGGATTCCCACACAGTCCTGCTGCCTCGAGCACACAGGCGAGATGACTTTGATAGGGTTCCCATCTCAAGCACCACCCAGCCCAGAATGGGCAGCCCTTGGCTGTCCTCTGTGGGTCCATTGTCCTTCTCAGGTGCAACTGACCAGCTCCCCAGCCAGGTCAGTTTAAGGCAGAGCAATGCCCTGAATTGCTATCCTCCCCTTCCCCTACTTGGGGAAGGTCTGGGCATCAACAAGATCTCCATTCCTGCAAATTCGGTACAAAGCAACAGGGAAAGAGCTCAAACCATCGAAACCAGCAAAAAGCCATCTCCGAAAAGCAAAAAGACCTACAGGTACTTTTCTGGATGGTACCTGACCCTTCAGAAAGTCCTTCACAAGCTTATTCATTGATTCCTCACAATTAGCCTGTAAGGTAACAAGTATTATTAGCAACATCGTAAGGATGAGAAAACTGAAGTTAAGGAAGATAAACAGGCTAGTGAGAGCACACACAACTGCAGGGGCAGCATTCGCATGGTCGTCTCTGGGGACCAGTCCTCCGGAGCTGGGGATGAGCTCAGAGTCAGGGATGAGCGGCAGAGTCAGAACCTGCCCCCTCAGCGCCCGACTCTCAGCAACCTCTGTTCCTCCCACCACACCACACCTGTCCAGCAAGAACTCTGACCACTGGACTAGCATCCCACCCAAGCAGCCAGTTTAGCTGTCACTGCTGTGTGTCACTGTGCAGGCCTGTGTTTGAGGGTAATGGGGTTTGAGACAAAGGAGGTAAAAACTTCATAGTCGAGCTTCCTCCTAACTCTAGACCCCACTTTCACTGAGGACCTCGAGACAAACCTCTCCTTAGAACAGCCCACAAAGGTCACAGAGGCCCCATCTGAGTTTCACTTCCTTCTCCATCTGTTGTCAGGCACTAGGGCCTGGAAAGAAGCAAAAGGGAGAGAGTGGGTCAGAAAAAGAAGACTCCAGAAAGGAGAAAGAGGCTGCACCGCCCCTGTTACACCAATTAAGTCCTAGATAATAGACTGTTTCTTTTACTTCCTGGAGGAGGGTGGGGAGTGAGGGAGGAGGAAGTGGGCAGAAGAAGGAGGGAGAAGACTCGGGGCTTCTTTCCGAGGCAGAGGACCCACTTCCCAAGGCCTGCATCCTCCTTATTGCTGGCTCTTCTCCTCTGGAGACCCCTTGGGCACACTACCATCCCCAGAGGCGCTGGGCATGGAAGAGGCAAGCCAGACCTAGCAGGAGATCTTCATGCAGCAGGTGGCCCGCCTCCTAGCCACTGCTTCTGGAAGGCAGTAAATGTGGAGACCACAATGGCTGCTCTTAAGCAGCTGTTGGGTGCTGATTTTGGAGTTAGCAGCCAATTAAACTAAAGACTCTTCATTAGAGGAGTCTGCTGCTAGCTGATGGGTAGAGAGCACTGGCTGGTTAAAAAGCAGAGGGTACACATGTAATTAAATATTTTAAGAGTTCCACTCAGTTCACAGGCTTCCAACAGTACTTACTTTCATGAAATAAGGGGAGAAGAGGATGGCTTCTATCTCAAATACCTTCCGTGGTAGTGCAAAGGTATTATGCAGACTTTCGTGTATATCCTGCAGGGCAAAACTCTGCCTGTCCTGCACACTGGAGGGATTTAATAATATTTATAAATGTTGGTGCCATGGATGAAAAGAGGATCTGTACAACTGAATTATGGAGGTTATTTACTTGGGAAGCCATCACATAACCACGTACATGCGTGCTCTGTCATGTCTGACCCTTTGAGACCCCATGGACTGTAGCCCGCCAGACTCTCCTGCCCATGGAATTTTCTAGGCAAGAATATTGGAGTGGGTGGCCATTTCCCACTCCAATATTCCCCACTCCAGGGAATCTTCGCAACCTATGGATCGAACTGATGTCTTCTGCACAGGGAAACCAACCTGTACAAGAATGTTCCTAGTGGCTTCATTCATAACAATCAAATGCTGAAAACAACCCAAATGTCCAAGAACAGGTCAATGAATAAGTAAACCAGGCTACATCCATATGATAGACTTTTACTCAGCAGTAAAGAATGAACTCCTGGTATACACAACAAACCAAAAGCTATGGGAAAGAAGCCGAATACAAAAGAGTCCATACTATATGATTCAATTTACATTATGTCCTAGAATAGGCAAAACGAATCTATCATGACAAAAAGACTATCAGCCATCTCCTGGAGGTGGAAATGAGAACTGGATTCAATGAGGCATGGAGGATGACTGAATGATTTTGAGTTTTATATTGTACAATGGTAAAGTAAATATTCAATTTTTTAAAAAAGAGGCACAGAATAACTTTTGGGGAAGATGAAACTTTTCTATATGTTGATTAGGTGGTGGTGACATGAATGCATACATTTGTTAAACTACATCAAGCCACACACTTAAAATGGACGTTTTTCTTGCATGTAAATTATACCTCAATAAAGTCATTTTCAAAAGAGGAAAGAAAGAAGACATCATTTCACATAAGGATTGCTCTACAATTTTTCTTTAAATAATAAATCATCTTCCCACCCTCAGGGCATTTAAAATTTCATATTCCATTTTTTAAAATAAAAGGGTTCATTCAGAGTTTTTCAAGAACACATCTGTCACCCAACATAATGTACACCTACCTGTGTAGGCATATATTCACACACCCACCCACGTGTGCAAAACACTCACAGCCACCTTCTCTTGTCTTTCTGTGATCAAAATACAGTAATAGCAAGAAAAACATCCAAAATGTAGGTTCTCTGCTGAATTATTTAAACCTGTCTTTCTGTGTGTGGATCTCAATTTCCTCATGTGCAAAACAAAACAAAAAAGTAGGCAAAATGTTCTAGAATGGCTTTTAATGACCTCAAGGACCTAAATATCCATGATCAGGAGACACTTGAATAAATCATGGGGAATCATTCGGTAGGTCACTATGCAAGCCCTATAAAAAGAAGGAAAAGATCTAAATGTATTGAGCTATATGAAACTATCTCTGGGTTATAGTAAGTGGGAAAAAAGTGTAATGGGTACATTATGCCAGGCTATCATGTGAATAAAATGGGTGAGCATATGGGTATACAAACACATACACACTCATACTCGTTAGGCAGAGATTCTCTCTAGAAAGAGTCTTAATCAACAGGAACAGAAACTATAGTATTGAGGGGCCAGAAATCAGAAAAGGAGCATTATTCCTTACTCTATGCTCTTTTGAACCATTTGACTTTTAAAATCATGTTCCTAACCTGTTTGCAGGGCAGGAACAGAGATGCAGACCTAGAGTATGGACTTGTGGACACGGTGGGGGAAGGGGAGGGCGGGACCAACTGAGAGAGTAGCATTGATATATATATACACTGCTGCTGCTGCTCAGCCGCTGCAGTCGTGTCCGACTCTGTGCGACCCCGGAGACGGCAGCCCACCAGGCTCCCCCGTCCTGGGATTCTCCAGGCAAGAACACTGGAGTGGGCTGCCATTGCCTTCTCCGATATCTATACTACCATGTGAGAAATAGCTAGCTAGCAGGAAGCGGCTATATAGCACAGGAGTGCAGCTGAGCACTCTGTGATGACTTAGAGGGGTGAGATGGGGGACGGGAGGGAGGCTTAAGGAGGAGAGGATATATGTATACACATGGCTGATTCACAATTTGTACAGCAAAAACTAACAACACATTGTAAAGCAATTTTACTCTAACTGAAAAAAATCGTGTCCTTGTGTGAACTTGTCACAATATTTAAGTCAACACCTTTTTTCACTACCTATTTCTAACCTCCAGTCCCCCAGAGAATAGCTTGCTTCCGTTCCCAGACACATCTTAAATAAACGCCCCTCAAAACTGGCTGACACATGGCTTGCCCATCCCCCGTAACCAGCTCCTAGATACCAACACAGCAGCAGCCAACATCTCCGTTTGGAAGCCCTGTTGGCTGAATTGGAGGCCTGGTACAGATTCCAGCTCCCCACAGGCCACAAATGGAGTCAACTCAGCTAGCACCTGCTTCCTCTTTTCAACAGGCTCAGAAATAGACTCAGAGGCTGGCTCCCTCTGATGACAGAGGTGGCTAAAAAACAAATAAGCCTGTGTATATAGATGCTTTCCTGAGCTGAGAAAATGTCCAAAAGTGCCAAATCTAATGCCAAGGGTGTGCAATGGCTTACAAAGTATCGCCTGGTCAGGGTGTCATTTTCCTCTCTCCTTTCAGGGATGACAGTGTATGTGTAAACCTTGAGGAGATGCTGAGTGCAAACAGTAGGAAATGCAACCACTTACCCCCAGTATTTTGAAGTGAAAAATACTAGTCATCTGCACTTTGCATTTTGCTTTACAATGCTCTCTCTCACTGCATATACTTGTATCCATGTGTTTTATTCCATGTTTTCTAATTTTTACATTAAGCCAATCACAGTGAATGAGTGTCAAGGCTCTGAAGCTAGCCTAACCCCAGCTCTGCCTGTCCAAGCTGTGTGGCCCCTGCTTCAATTTCTTCACCTACACATTTAGAATGTCAGTGTGACCTGTTTCAGAGTGTTGTGAGGATCAAATGAGAGGGTGAAGCACTTGGAGCTGGGCCTGACACACTGCTAGAATCCTCTCAATGTCAGCTGTCAAGTAGTTAGGGTTATTGCCTGCCTAGACTTTGAGACCCTCTGGGGAAGAGTCACATGTCCGTTTTAGGGGGAGGAGGGGTCCACAGTTCTTGATCCAGGACTGGCACATGGCAGGGAATCAGTAGAGATTCCACGTGGAATTCAATGGATCCACATAGAACAGAGCCAAGCCCCAGTAAGGAGCTCAAGATTGTGCAACCAGAAAATTGATCTTCAGACCAGGAACTTTTCTGTCTCTATAATATCACAACCTAGCAGGACCTTCACCAATGGCTCACAAAGGTGTTCAGTTCCTGACTCCCTTCAAAATCTAAGACATTATAACTGTTATTTAACACTCTGAGAGTCTCAAAAAGAGAGACTTTTATTCATGCTAATAATCACAAGTCTAATAGACACCCTTTACTGAGCACTTCCCACATCTTTTCTGGATGAGAGAGAGTCTTATCTTAACCATTTCAGGAATGAGAAAACAGGTTCAGGGATTTCAGTGGCTTGCCCACATCCTCACAGCTTGAAGAGGGGGAGCCTGCATTAAGGCAGGGCTCTCCAACTCCCTATCCAATGCTCCTGTTACCTTGGGCCCAATCAAAGGATAAGGACTTAAGGAGATCTTGGAGAAAGAACACATTGTGAGCTGTTCATGGAGCCCATGCTGTGTGCTTGAAGGCAGAGTTGCTTCTCGGGAACAAGAATAATGAAAGTAAAGCTTTTTCAGAGTTCATAGTTGAAGGAACACCAATCCCACAGCAAAACCACTAGGAGGTTTGGATTATAAGACACAAACATAGGGCAGGATGCCCAGTTTCAGGGAGTAAACGCCCTCCTAGAGATATTGCTGTATTGAGATTTTCTGTATAACAAGTCCTATTGCCACTGCTTTGCATCATATCATCATTAAGTGACTTCCCTGGTGGCTTAGAGGGTAAAGTGTGTGCCTGCCCACAATGTGGGAGACCTAGGTTCGATCACTGGGTCAGGAAGATCCCCTGGAGAAGGAGAAAGTGAAAGTGAAAGTGAAGTCGCCCAGTCGTGTCCGACTCTTTGCGACCCCATGGGCTGTAGCCTATCAGGCTCCTCTGTCCATGGGATTTTCCAGGCAAGAGTGCTGGAGTGGAGTGCCATTTCCTTCTCCAGGGGATTTTCCCGACCCAGGAATCGAACCCCGGTCTCCCGCATTGCAGGCAGACGCTTTGCCGTCTGAGCCCCCAGGGAAGGAAAGGGCAACCTGCTCCAGTACTCTTGCCTGGAAAACCCCATTGATGGAGAAGCCTGGTAGGCCACAGTCCATGGGGTCACAAAGAGTCGGACACGACTGAGCGCCTTCACTTGCATCATATAGTTGGAACCATGCCTGATGAGGAAAAGAAGGGTTTTATAAAAATCACAGAGGCATGAAAGCTAAGATTCATAAGCTACTTTGGGAACACTTGGTTCAAATAAGCAAGTAATGCAAATTTAACTACAGGTAAGGCTTTTTTCTTTTGCCTATCAAATTAGGCAAAGTTTCTTTGGGGCTATGTATTCTTGAGTTATTTGTTTATTAAAATATAAACAAAATTAAGTACCATGATGTGTTCAGTTTTTAAAAATCAAAGCTACATGTGAACTTACAATGAGAGGCAGCAGTCTCTTGCCCCATACTCCCCAGAGGGAGCCAATTTTAATCATTTATATTTGAGTTTTTCTAGCCCTCACTACCGTGTCCCTAAATAATATGTTTATACCTCAATTTCCGGATTTCTTATTTGAGACATTCGCTCTTGCCTTGCTGCTGTGATAGATGAGGGTTTAGTTCACTGGCCATCTCACTTCACTTTCCTCCCTCTACAAAATAATCACACACTGCAATTCTCAATTCCTTCTCTATTCTTCTCTACAACTGCAAAAAGCAATCTAAATGTCAGTTTCTTGTTTCATCAACTATAGACCATATCCCTTGACCTTCCACATTCTAACTGGAGACCATGAATACTTCCAGCCCCACTCCTATCCTTCACATGTTTACTGTTTGACTATCAGTGTTGACAGGTGTCCCAGATGGCTCAGTGGTAAAGAAGTCAACACAAGAGACACGGGTTCGATCCCTGGAGGAGCAAATGGCAATCTACTCCAGTATTCTTGCCTGGAAAATCCCATGGACAGAGAAGCCACGTGGGCTGCAGTCCACAGAGTCACAAAGAGCTGGACATGACTGAGGCACTAAGTATGCACACATCAATGTTAACAATACTGACATTCTTTTCTAACTGTAGTTGAGTCCCATGTTTTGTATATATGTTGGTTTCAACATTTGAAAATTAATTAATAGTATTTATGTAAAATTATAACTTTGTAAATGTTATCACATATACTTTCTTTTCCATGAGTCCAATGTCACAACCCATATGCCACTCAGTGAAGAATATACCTGGCATCAAATTCAAATAGATTGCTTTTTTTTTTTTTTTCCACTCTACCAATTGCCTTTCTCAGATCCTTAAGTTTCCCCTGGGTTCCCTTTTTTAAGGGTCTGCCCTTCTGGTGACCTTCCCTGTCCATTTCTCCCTAATCTGGGCTGACTGCTCTCTGGTCTCCTGTACAGTTGTAGTACCTGCTCTACTGCATGCAGTCACTGTTGCTAGAATCCATCATCTTCCTTGTTCTGAGTTATTCCCTTGTTTTTGCCAGTAAAGTACATTCTGACTGATATATTGATTAAGAATGTATAGAAAGCCAGCTTTCTAAGACCTTGCATGCCTGTCTTCACACGTGATTGATAGTTTAGAGGTTGGCTATAGAGTTCTAGGTAAAAAAAAAAAAAATCATTATCAGAACTTATTATTGCCAGTGGACTCTAATATCAGCCTGGTTGCTTTTGTTTAGTAGGTGACATTATTTTGTCTTCATTCTCTGGAAGTTTTAGGATCTTATGCATGACTAGTAACGTGTGGTTAGTAGTCTGCATTGTTGAAGTTTTAGGATCTCTTTTTTATCCTCAGAGTTCTGAAATTCCGATATGCCGCAGGTTATCTTTTTTTTTTTTTTTGATTCATTGTATTTGTTCTTTGGATTTATTGAATTTGTGGGATAGGTTCTTCTATGTGTCCTTTGCTATTGACTTCTTCATTTTCTCTATGAAATTCCTATTATGTGGCATATTCTACATATAGACCTTCAAACAGTCACTTGCTGCACATCCCACTCCTGCCTCTGGGGTGACTGGGTCTCCATGCCTGAGCTCCTTGAGGGTTCTGCGGAACAGCTACCTCCAGGCGGGGCTCTGGTACCCTTCCACACATGTTCTGGGCTGTGGCTCCTTTGTATCTCTATTCCATCCCATGGTTGCCACCTGTCTTCTCCTTTCTTTTCCCAAAAATTCACTGCAATAGTTTGTTGATGGATTCTTTCTGCTCACTTATTGTTATAAAATTGTATCTCCCATCATTTTACTTTTCTGTTATTTAATTGGGATCTTGAGAAGGCAAAGCAATCAATGTATTTGCTCCAAGGCCACCTTGAATGAAAATTCCAAAGACATATCATCTTAAATGATATTATCCAAGAGCAGAGGAGAAATAGACCCCCTTATACACTGCTAATGAAGTGCAAATTGGCACAAAATTTGTAGGGCGGTTTGCCATTATATCCTTTGACGTAGCAATTCCATTTCTGGGAATTTATCCCAAATCACACATGTGCAAGAAGATTTAAATAACAAGGATCATTATTACAACATTTTGAGGAGTATAAAATTAGAAACTAATTGTCCAATAATAGCAAACTATTTAAATAAATTGTAGCATACTCAAATCATTAGATACCATGCCATTGCAAAAAAAACCTTGTAGAATTGTACTTAATGACATGGAAAGATATGCAAAATATGGTATTAAAAATGGAAAGAAAATGAAATAACAAAGGAATATGTATACTATGACCCAATTTTTAAAAAATAAATGTTATCCACAGAGAATGAAATAATGTGTGATTTTTCTTTGGGCATATTCATAGCTTTCTAAACTTTGTCTTTTCTTCTACTTTCTACTATAACTTTTGTGATTTAAAAAGTCAAACAATAAACTTGTTGCTTGAATGACATTGTGTAGTTCAGTTCCCTCATTTACAGGTAAGGAAACTGAGGCACAGTAAGGTCAAGCAATGCAGTCAGACATCTCAATAAATTATGTATAGCTGACAATAGACACTCAGTTATCCCGATTTTCACTGCAGAATTCCTTAAGGTGCAAGCTAAAAATGGGACAAATTATGTTCACTCTACATGCTTCTGTAAAAGTATAATTTTCTGGTCAAATGTTTCACAGCACTACTCAATCCTAATCACTAGTTAGGTTAGTAGCTAGGCATATTCCTCATTTGGGGACAGTTAGAACATCTTAAGAGAAGCTTCAGTAGCTCAGCCAAATAGAATGTACTAGTTTCAAAATTGTTTGCTTTGATTTAATCTCCTTTGTACGATGACAATACCCTTCCTCCATTTTTGTGGGATGATATGGCCCACATTTTTACACCTTATATACAGTTACCTTTTAAACTACCTTCCCTGTAACAGACTTTCCTACGAGCATAGACTTTGTCAACCAGGTAATGACCAAACACTTCTGCTATGCTATAACCACACTGGCTAACATCTAGCCACATGCTATCACTATCTTTGTTTTTACAGGCATTCTTAGGAGTATATTCTCTCATTTGTTCTCACTCTCCTATAATTTTTTAAAGAAAATTTATAAAAAATGTAAAATGCTGGTTCTAAAAAAACCAAGCATAGACCTCAAACACGTAATACAGAGGAAAACGGAATTTAATAGGCAGGTCAACATCAGTAAAATCTTATCTTCAATTAGATAGTAATCAGTTGACTCTGTTTAATTTTGAAGGAAAACATTAAATTTTTAAAATTTTTAGATTTTGTGCCAAAATAGTAAAGAAGATAAAATAAGTTTGATACAATTTCTGGTTTTTGGAATAAAGCCTACCTTACCATGTAACCTAACAAGCATGTGTGAATGTTCAACTGGGCTTTTTCTATAAATAAATGATTGTGTTGGTTTTCAGATACAAGGAATACATGAAAGCAGGGACTATTTATTCTCTGAAAATGAGCAACTCTCCTTAAAATTCTGCTTGTTCAAATACACATTTATGAAGTTGCAGGCCTTGTAAAATGAACAGGCAAATACAGTTGGACTCACAAATCAGACGTGCACGTGCTAAAGTCCCACCAACATCTGAACTAGAAGGAAAGATATTTCCTCAAGTTCATGGCAAAAGGGATCAGAAAGTTGTCCAAACTTTGAATGCTGGAATAGTTCTGAACCTGTGACTTTCTCTTGTGGACATCAGATTTCCATATATTTTGGACAAGTACAGAAAAGACCTATATCACAAGTATATTGTATTAAAGACTATATGAGAGGGGCTCTCAATTCCATCCACTTTGTGAGGATAGTGTAGGGTTATCTTCCATCACTAATTAAGAGAGGCAGGGATTGAAATAAGTAGAAGAAAGCACACAAAAAGTCCAAGCACAGAAAAGTCCTCAGATTTTCAAAGGCATCAAAGGAAAATAAAGTTCAAAATTTTTAAGTCTATCCTTAGAATAGTCAATGCTTTGTTCACTGCCCAGAGTAGATGTAACAGAAAACAAGTTTCAGTTAATAGATCTTTTCTAACTTGTTAAACCTTTTGTTGGTTTCCCTGCAGAGTATTTCATGTTTTATTTGTCAAAAGGCGAGTAAAAAGTTTGGGTTTGGTGACTGAGTGTCCATTTATCTAAGGTCATCAAAAAAGGCCTTCTTGACATTCAAGGAGTCAGGCCTGCAGATTTCTAGGAGGAAAACAGGAATGTAACAAGCAGAGGGAAGAGCAAGTGCAAAGGCAGGGAGGTGGAAGAGGACTTGGTCTTCGCCAGGGTGGGAGATGGGGAGACAGGAGCAGGGTGAGGAAGGTCACCAGTGACAAGGTCCCAGAGGCGGGGTGTGGTGAGGACTGGGCTTTGTCACTGAGTGAGATGGGAAGCCAGAGGCAGGTCTGAGCAGAGCAGTGATGTGCTGTGACTTGCACTTTGATAGGATCACTCTGGCTATTGTGTGGAGAATAAACCTTGGGAGTGAGAGAGGAAGCAGGAAGGCCAGTTCAGAGGATATCATGATAATCCAGTTGAGAGGTGGAGGCTATCATATAATCCAGGGAAGATGACTAGGAAGGGATGGGATAGTGGAGGTGAGGGGAAGTGGTCAGTTTCTGAACATATTTTGAAGGTGGAGCCAAAAGGATTCCTAATGGATTAGATGCGGTGCAAGAGATAAAGAGAGGGCTTGAGGCTAGCCTGGAGTTGTGGGGCCTGAGCAAAACATGAAGCTGTCCTTGACCAAGCAGGAGAGGACCAGGAAGGGGGCAGGGCAGGAGTGGACATCAGGAGCAGAGTTTGGACAGGTACGGCTGGAGACACCTCTGAGACAGCCAAGGGCGAGGGAAAGTCCAAGCTTAAGATCTGAATTCAGAAGTCCCTCGCAGAGAGGCAATACAGAGCTAAAACCCCTGACCCACAATCCTGACATCCAAAATGCTCTAAAAATTAGACTTTTTTGAAATTTGAGTCAAAATCCTTTGGCCACAAACCTTGACCCAAGATGACACATGGCTATTTATTGTCTCTGCTTATTCCACTTAGTGTGAATATTTAGACAATTGTGTTATAAAAATATTAATTTGTTCAATCATAAAGGACTGCCCCAGAATCTGATGGGGTAATTATGGAATATACAGAATAAATTCTAGAAAACACAAAATTCTGAATTTCTAAATAAATCTGGGCCTTGAGAGGGCTGGATAAGGGATGAGGATCTATAGATTGGGCCATAAGAACAGAGAGATTGTGAAGATGAGAGGGACCAGCCCAGATGCCTGAAAGACCTCCACACAGAGGCCCAGCCTCGCCTACCCCAGGTGGATTCTGCTTTGATTTCATTCCTTCCTTCATCCAAACCACCACACCAACATGCACATTCATCCCAGACTTGTGGCAGATTTTCAGGCCTTGATTTTTAGCTTTCTCTGTGTCTTCAGAAGAGAGGGCCGGAACTCTTTCTATCCACTGTCCTCGCCCCACCCCCACACCTCCATACACAGTCGTTTTTTAAAAGCCTGATGTGATACTGACTACATGTGTCACTGAACTTGCTGTGTCCGTTACAAGGTGGGGTTCATGTGGGGGGCCTCGCAGGCGGCTCAGTGGCAAAAAACCTACCTGCCAATGCAGGAGACAGAGGAGATAAGGGTCCAATCCCTGGGTCAGGAAGACCCCCTGTAGGAGGAAATGGCGACCCACTCCAGTATTCTTGCCAGGATAATCCCATGGACAGAGGAGACTGGAGGGCTACAGTCCATGGGGTCACAAAAGAGTCAGACACGACTGAGTGACTGAGCAGGCACACACACATGGGGTTCACGCGGTGAGAAAAAATATGTAGAGAGATGGAAATAATGCTTGAAGTTAGCATAAAGGCGTTTCCTGTTTCTGGAAAGCCTATCTGCCTGCTGCTAACAGATTGAGTATCCCTCCCCCGACCATTAAACACCCTGACTCCAAATTCAGTCAGGACACAGTGGAAGAGGAGTTGCAATGGGGCACTGAAAACAATTGCAAGAAAACATTGCAAGGAAACAATGGAGCAAGATGCTGTGTGCCGGAATCCCCTGAGCAACGTGCTCTCCTGGACTGCAGACAAGCAAGATCCCCACAGGGGAACTCTCGTGTGTTCTGAGGCAAGACACAGGAAAAGGTTAAGAAGATTTAGAATCACAGCCAGGTAAAGTTGAAGCTGACATGGCTACTGTTACGGAAGCGATTATTCCCATGTTTATTCTTGTGTATAAATGGTCTAGAGTGGGCAGCTCAGCTGGAGAAAAGTTAACTTGCCAGCAATTAAAAATAAAAATGAAAAGGCATTTCCACTCACCAGTGCATCTAGCCCACCAATGGACTCAGGTTCTGTTGCCTGTGCAGGCCTCATGACTCACCTCCTTCACCTACTTTTCTTGCCCCAGATACAGCTTCCTAGGAAAAACCTCTATATCAACCTAAATTGTTGACCCATTCAACTTCTAAGGAAGGAAAAAAAAGAAAGAGAGACAAGAAATCTCTACCAGAAATTCCAGGAGCCCCATCAGTCATAAACAGATGAGCAACATTCAATGAATAAGAAAAAAACCCCACAGAGCAGGGGGTGCTGATAAGTAAATATTAATTAGAAAATTGGTCATTGGTTATGATGACTGTTGAAACTGGATGGTGCATATAAGAGAATCCATTATCCTATGCTGTCTACTTCTAAATGTGTTTGAGGTGTTCCATAAGAGATAAAGAAGAGGAAAAGGAGAAGGGAAGAAAAGAGGGAAAGAGGAAGGGAGGGAGGAAGTAGAGAACAATATACCACCTGGGCCTGTGGTCCACAGCTCATCCTAGCCTTTCTTAAAGACCTTATCTGGGGAGCAGGGTACCTCATTTTACCCAGGTCTTTCCCACTTTCTGTCCCAACCAATCTAACCCGATATCCTACTGCAGACACAGGATGATTAAACCCAAGCCATAGCTGTCCATCTGGTCTTTGCCCCACCCACTCTGGAGAGACTCCCCAAGCGCTTTCCCTGATCCCCTCATGCATACACAGTAGGCGGTGGGTGTTTTTAATGTTTTGGTCAGGATTCACATTGATAAGTGCTTTGAAGAAAAAAGAAGCTGATCACTTCATCCTTTCCTTACTTCATAGAGATATTTCCCCTGACTTCAAAGGCTGTCTGTTTATCTTAGATGATTAGGGAGCATTAATGGAACTAATTGTGTTAACAATGTGACTGTCCTGCTGAAGCCTGCAAATTATCCCTCATTTACTTTGATTGCCTCAAGATTACCTCACCACCACCAAACCCAGTAGGCTTTCATATGACCACACTAGGCTGTGCCCCGGTAGTGAGCCAGAGTGCAAAGTCAGCCTTCTGCAGGGTCTGAGGCTGTGGCAGCTTCTAGAGTATGAAGTAAGCCGCTAACCCCTTGGCAGTGCCAGGAAAAGCCAGTGATCTGATGGGCATCTACCCTGGTAGTGCAAAGCTTGTGCCATGTCAGCCAGGCCAGATGCTCTCCCCTCACGCATCCCCGGGGCTGTGACCCTTTGGCTGGCATCTTGTATAAACACTCCACCAGCACAAGAACAGAAACAGCTGCCCAAAACACACATATCTCAGATGCCTCTGTAACTGCCGACAGCAGAGCTGGGTGAGCCCTCAGAGGTAGAACTGGGCTCAGGGAAAAAACTGGGAAATAAACAGAATGTAGCCAGAAGAAGGGATAGAAAGCCTGAAGTTCTCTGTCACAGATGGAAGATGCGCCCCTTGGAAGCCTGCAAAGCACATCAAACCAAGCAGCAGGGGTTGGCAAGGTGGGTGGGGAGGTGCTGCCAGGGCCCACTCACGGCTGCCTTTTTGTCACCTTCACCCCTATGACTTTATCACTGTGAATGAAACTCCTGGAGGGTAACACAGACCCTAGTATCCAATTACCTAAATATGAGAAAATTCACCACTTGTTTCTTGAAATCAAGTTACTCTGACTCTTTTCGTTCACAAAGCTATGGGTGAATCACAGGTTTCTTAACTCAAGGGGACCCAAAGCTTGCCAGAGCCTCCCTGAGAAAGTGATTTTTCAATAGCTCAGCCACTTGGAGTGAATCATTTCCCAACAAATTCCCACTTTTTTTCATCCAAAAAGCAGGTGGCAAACCTGGCATCCCCAGGTGTGTTATCTGAGGCAGTGGGAAGAATGTGCCTGTCGGGCCAGCTTCTCAAGCCTTAGGAATTGAAGATTTGGGAATTCACTCCAATGCTCAGAGACCTAATGGAGATCACTTCACTCTCTGCCATGCTACCTGGGGTACAGGGCTTGATGACTGGGAGCCATCACGGCAGGAAACTGGGCTCTTCAGAACAGCTTCCCATTCATCTTTGTCTCTCCAGGCGACTCGGGTAGGGTGGCAGGAACAGGTGTCAGTTACAGGGAAGTGACTACCAGATTTAATCAGAAGAGTGAAGAAAAACTTCACTTACCTGGTGTTATGCTTTGTTTGGGCCATTAAGTATCAATCATAGGACCTCACAGAGGACAGAGGTCCCCAGCCTTTTTGGCACCAGGGACCACTTTTGTGCAATTTTTCCATGGATGGGGGCGGTGGGGATGGTTTTGGGATGATTCAAGCACATTACATTTAGTGTGCGCTTTATTCCTATTATTATTGTATCAGCTCCACCTTAGATCATCAGGCATCAGATCCCAGAGGTTGGGAACCCCTGTCATAGGGGATAGTGTAATTATTAACATGAGCTTATGTCCTGCATAAGGGAATCACTGCCAAACTTAAAAGAAGCAACTCTCTTCACAAAGAGAAAACTTTAAAAAACAAATGCTCTTAACCAAGCCAAAAAAAAAGAAGTCAGTCTTATGAGAAAGATTTAGCCCCTGGTTATGCAACTCATTCAGTGAATGACACTGATTTGTAACTCTAAACCCACGGCATCCCCAACTGCACCCCTACCACCACCTCAATGGCCAAGCCACCTGAATTAACCAAGTTGAAGGTGCAAAGCCGCCTTTGACACAAAGCTCTCTGCTGCCCAGAGTCCTTATAGGGTGTCCAGCCCCGGGAAAAAGGAAAAAAGTAGCCATGCAAGTTGGGGATCCTTGGCAGTTACTGTCCACTTCCAACAACAAACTCATCCACAGACAACCACAACCATGCAGGCAGGAGGTGGGAGAGCTCCAGCAATGCTTACATACAACCTTATCTACTGGGGCCACTTGTGGGTTCACGATTTTGTCTGCCTCCTCATTTTCCCCAAGAGCCACAGCACTTCTCTCCAGAGTTGGCTCAAGTTTCAGCCTCTGGAAACCAGCTGCTCTAAAAATGCCATGTGTGTGTGTGTGTGTGCACGTGTGCTTGTGTGCACACATGTGTGTATGTACGCGTGTGCACACATGCACATGTACACTTCAGTTGTGTCCAACTCTTTGTGACCCCATGGACCATAGCCCGCCTGCTCCTCTGTCCATGGGGATTCTCCAGGCAAGAATACTGGGATGGGTTGTAACATCCTCCTCCAGGGAATATTCCTGACTCAGAAATCGAACCCACATCTCCTGCACTGCAGGTGGATTCTTTACTGGCTGAGCCATTGATGAAGCCCCTAAAATGCCATTGGCCTTCCCCAAACTACAAAATTACTCTTCTCCCTTCTGGAGATGACAGGAACATGTTCTTTCCTGTCTCCCTGTGCCTTTGCATACACACATATTTCATATGAACAAAACTGATATATATTGACTTAACACAATAACTTCTGAAAAGATATATACGAAGAACTTGGAAAGAGAGGGCCCTGGACAACCAGCCTGTTCTCCCAGGCCCTTTGCTTGGACCCATCCCAGATCCTCCCACACTCTGCCCCTCCAATCTCATCAGTCACTGAGCCCCTGAATCCTTCTTCATAATCTTCTGTGCCTATCCTTTGGTTCCATGCCCACACTTGGTGCCAGTCCTCCTAAAATATGTCTGATAACCTAGATCTTCCTCATTCTCAGCACTAATCTACCCTTCTGGAATCACGACCCATTTACAATACAGTTGTCCTCATGATGCCACTTTCACCAAAACGCCCCTTGCCCACAAGGTGACATTCAACTCCTCAAGATGGCAGCCCACTTCTTCTAAACTGTCCCTGTGTTCCTCCTAGTCCTAATTTCCCACTGCAAATGCCCAGTGCTGCAGCCAGGCTCACATAACCGTCCTGCAAGCTCCCCCAGGCATGCCTTACACTGGGGTCCAATGCTCCCCTTCCTGGGGTCTAGTCTGTCTCCGCCTGCCTCCTCCAGCATCTTCTATCTGAGTCACTCCTTTGGCATGGAGCATTGTTTAAAAGGCCAGGAACTGTCTTCTCACTTGTATCACCAGTCCTCAAAAGTACGTTTTCAAGGTACTTCATCCTATATTCTTCCTTCCCCAACCCCACCCCCATCCCTCAACTTCTAGGAATTAGAAAACATCCCACAAAGAAGTTCTTCGTAAACATGTGTTTGCTGTTTGCTTCCACTCCGTGATGTGATGCTCCACCTTTTCCTTTAGCATCTGTAACTTAGAGATCTCTTCAAGAAAATTAGAGATACCAAGGGAACATTTCATGCAAAGATGGGCTCAATAAAAGAAATAAATGGTAGAGACCTAATAGAAGCAGAAGATATTAAGAAGAGGTGGCAAGAATACACAGAAGAAATGTACAAAAAAGATCTTCATGACCCAGATAATCACAGTGGTGTGATCACTCACCTAGAGCCAGACATCCTGGAATGTGAAACCAAGTGGGCCTTAGGAAGCATCACTACGAACAAAGCTAGTGGAGGTGATGGCATTCCAGTTGAGCTATTTCAAATCTTGAAAGATGACACTGTGAAAGTGCTGCACTCAATATGCCAGCAAATTTGGAAAACTCAGCCGTGGCCACAGGACTGGAAAAGTTCAGTTTTCATTCCAGTCCCAAAGAAAGAATGCCAAAGAATGCTCAAACTACCGCACAATTGCACTCATCTCACATGCTAGAAAAGTAATGCTCAAAATTCTCCAAGCCAGGCTTCAGCAATACGTGAACCGTGAACTTCCAGATGTTCAAGCTGGTTTTAGAAAAGGCAGAGGAACCAGAGATCAAATTGCCAACATCTGCTGGATCATGGAAAAAGCAAGAGAGTTCCAGAAAAACATCTATTTCTCCTTGATTGACTTATGCCAAAGCCTTTGACTGTGTGGATCACAATAAACTGTGGAAAATTCTGAAAGAGATGGGAATACCAGACCACCTGACCTGCCTCTTGAGAAACCTGTATGCAGGTCAGGAAGCAACAGTTAGAACTGGACATGGAACAACAGACTGGTTCCAAATAGGAAAAGGAGTACGTCAAGGCTGTATATTGTCACCCTGCTTATTTAACTTATATCCAGAGTACATCATGAGAAATGCTGGGCTGGAGGAAGTACAAGCTGGAATCAAGATTGCTGGGAGAAATATCAATAACCTCAGATATGCAGATGACACACCCTTATGGCAGAAAGTGAAGAAGAACTAAAAAGCCTCTTGTTGAAAGTGAGAGAGGAGAGTGAAACAGTTGGCTTAAAGCTCAACATTCAGAAAATGAAGATCATGGCATCTGGTCCCATCACTTCATGGGAAATAGATGGGGAAACAGTGGAAACAGTGGCTGACTTTATTTTTCTTGGCTCCAAAATCACTGCAGATGGTGATTGCAGCCATGAAATTAAAAATCGCTTACTCCTTGGAAGGAAAGTTATGACCAACCTAGATAGCATATTAAAAAGCAGAGCCATTACTTTGCCACCAAAGGCCCGTCTAGTCAAGGCTATGATTTTTCCACTAGTCATGAATGGATGTGAGAGTTGGACTATAAAGAAAGCTGAGCACCAAAGAATTGATGCTTTCGAACTGTGGTGTTGGAGAAGACTCCCGAGAGTCCCTTGGACTGCAAGGAGATCCAACCAGTCCATCCTAAAGGAGATCAGTCCTGGGTGTTCATTGGAGCGACTGATGTTGAAGCTGAAACTCCAATACTTTGGCCACCTGATGCAAAGAGCTGACTCATTTAAAAAGACCCTGATGCTGGGAAAGATTGAGGTCGAGAGGAGAAGGGGACAACAGAGGATGAGATGGTTGGATGGCATCACCGACTAGATGGACATGGGTTTGGATGGACTCTGGGAGTTGCTGATGGACAGGGAGGCCTGGCGTGCTGCGGTTCATGGGATTGCAAAGAGTTGGACACGACTGAGTGACTGAACTGAACTGAACCTAACTTAGAAGAGATAATCACTTCAATTTCTAGGTATTCAATGTTGAGTATAATGACTCTAGATACAAACAATAATTTGTAAATGATATACCTCCTGGAACTTCCCTGGTGGTCTAGTGGTTAAGACTCCAAACTATCAACACAGGGGGTCCAAGTTCAATCCCTGGCTTGGGAATTAGATCCTGCATGTGGCAACTAAGACCCAGGGCAGCCAATAAATAAATAAATATGTTTTTAAAAAGCTATACCACCTTCCATATAGCTTTCTATACCAGCTTTCCATAAAGCTTCTTTTTAAATTTATTTTTAATTGAAGGATAATTGCTTTACAGTATTGCATTGTCAACCAGTCTCTAAATAGTACAAAAAGGTTGTGTGCCTATAGCCTATGAGGTTACCATAGGGTATGGGTTGGTATGGGGGAGCCTTAAGGAGGGAATTAGCCCAGAAAGCCTTCTTAAATGAAAAGTGCAAATAAATAGAGGAAAACAATAGAATGGGAGAGATTAGAGACCTCTTCAAGAAAATTGGATATACCAAGGGAACATTTCATGCAAAGATGGACAGAAAAAAGGGACAAGGATCTAACAGAAGCAGAAGATATTAAGAAGAGGTGGCAAGGACACACTGAAGAACTATCCAAGAATGGTATTAATGACCCAGATAACCATGATGGTGCTGTCACTCACCTAGAGCCAGACATCCTGGAGTGTGAAGTCAAGTGGGCCTTAGGAAGCATTACTACAAACAAAATCAGTGGAGGTGAAGGAATTTCAGCTGAGTTACTTAAAACTCTAAAAGATGATGCTGTTAAAGTGCTGCACTCAATATTCCAGCAAATTTGGAAAACAGCAGTGGCCACAGGACTGGAAAAAGTCAGTTTTCACTCCAATCCTAAAGAAAGGCAATGCCAAAGAATGTTCAAACTACCACAAAATTGTGCTCATTTCACATGTTAGCAAGGTAATACTCAAAATCCTTCAAGTTAGGCATCAACAATATATGAACCAAGAACTTCCAGATGTACAAGCTAGGTTTACAAAAGGCAGAAGAATCAGAGGCCAAACTGTCAACATTCATCAGATCATAGAGAAAGCAAGAGAATTCTGGAAAAACATCTACTTCTGTTTTGTTGACTATGTGAAAGTCTTTGTGTGGATCACAAAGTGTGGAAAACTTATTAAAGAGATGGGAATACCAGATCACCTCACCAGTCTCCTGAGAAACCTGTAACCAGGTCAAAAAGCAACAGTTAGAATCTTACATGGAACAACTACTGTTTCAAAATTGGGAGAGGAGTACGTCAAGGCTATATATTGTTCCTCAGATTACTTAACTCATATGCAGAGTATATCATGCAAAATGCTGGACTGGATGAATCACAAGCTAGAATCAAGATTGTGAGGAGAAATATTAATAACCTCAGATATGAAGATGATACCACCCTTATGGCAGAAAGCAAAGAGGAATAATAAAGAGCCTCTTGATGAAGATGAAAGAGGAAAAAGCTGGCTTAAAACTCAAGATTCAAGAAACAAAGATCATGGGATCTTGTCCTAACACTTCATGGCAAAAAGAATGGGAAAAAGTGGAAACAGTGATAGATGGTCTTTTCTTGGGCTCCCAAATCACTGTGGAGGGTGACTGCAGCCCCCAAATTAAAAGATGCTTACTCCTTGGAAGAAAATCTATGACAAACCTAGACAGTTTGTTAAAAAGCAGAGACTTTGCTGACAAAGGTCCATGCTATGATTTTTCCAGTTGTCATGTACAGATGTGAGAGTTGGACCATAAAGAAGGCTGAGTGCCCAAAGAATGGATGAATTCAAATTGCGGTGCTGTAGAAGACTCTTGAGAGTCCCTTGGATAGCAAGGAGATCAAACCAGTCAGTCCCGAAGGAAATAAACTCTGAATACTCATTGGAAAGACTGATGATGAAGCTGAAGCTATGGCTACCTGATGTGAAGAGCCGACTCATTGGAAAAGACCCTGATGCTGGGAAAGAATAAAGGCAGGAGGAGAAGGGGATGACAGAGGATGACATGGTTGGATAGCATCACTGACTCAATGGTCACGAGTTTGAGCAAACTCCAGGAGATAGTGAAGGACAGGAAAGCCTGGCGTGCCTCAGTCCATGGGGTCACAGAGAGTCAGATACAACTTAGCAAATTAACTTGTTCAAAAAGCTTTAAAAGTCCTGAACACAGAGTCTCCCTGACTTCCCTACCCTAAGCCAGGCTCCCCCAACCCCTGAGGCTCAGAGATACTAGCTTTGTGCAGTCCTATGTAAGGTGATTGTTACCAGATCTAAACGAGCTCTCTGAAAGTGATGGCGCTAGACCTCACAGGATTTCAGCTCTTTTTCATGGGGGAGAAGAGCCTAGGCCAAGTTTCTAACCCTGGCCTCTGCCACTAACATCCACATGACCCAGAACAGTCTCTCAGAGCCTTGATTGTCTTAACCGTGAACTCCCACAGGGGCATGGAAGAGACCTGCCACAGTCATGCATAAATCAGAATGTTTAGAATAATCAAGAACTCAACAAATAAAGAGACTGAAACTTTCAGTTTGAAAACCCAAAATTTGGCCTTTAGATTCTGAAAAAAGACTTAAGGAGAGGAGGACCCCTAGGCACCTCATTTTCAAATAACAAAGTTAAAATCCTCAATTCTGTAATTCCTATTGCCACAAGTCACAACTTCTCTTGCTGGCATTTAATACTCTTTAAAACTCGGCCCCAACTGGAATTTCCAGCTCTTTCTCCCACCCCCTTATGCTTCAGCCATATTGTCCTCCTACTGTACCAGGTCTTTTGCATCCTACCCTCCCTTCTTCAGCACACTTTGTCCCTTCTAAACCACCCCCTGCCAAAAGCCCAAGTAAAATCTACCTAAACTTTCAGGCCTATCTCCACCCGAATCTGCTCTCCCTCTCAACATGGGTCCATCAAGGGTAGGTCCTCTCCTATATTCTGAGTCCCCTCTCCCCAGTGGGAAAAAAGTGCTCAGTAAACCTGGATTTTAAATGATGTGATATCCAGAAAAACTGAGACTCCCTGATGCTTCCATTACTTTCAGCTGGAGGATCCCACTGAGGATTCAGCCTTGGGTCCAACCCCCTGAAAACATCTTCCTTTATTTTGCTGGTGAGCTCATCTCAGTCCTATAAAAGTGCTACATCCAACTTCCATCTGCACTTCCCAGGCCAGTGATCACTTCCAACCCCCATTAAACTCCCTATTACTTTTCAAAGAAGCAGCCACCCCAGATCCATACATTATGAAGACAGTGGGCTGTGCAATGACATGGCCCACACCCTCTTGATGCAATTATGTCCTTATGCTATCACTTCCCTGCAGTCTTCCTATTGTTCTCCATTTTCGCAGAGAGCTAGGTCTGAAGTTTTATAGGAAAAATGAATTAGGACTTGCTTTATACGTCCCACTTCTCAGTTCACCAATATGGTTTTCAAAGCTTTTGCTGGTGACTCTCAAGGTAAACAATTTCACAAACCAGCTTGCTATACAGTGTCACCCAGAACTAATCTCCATCCTGCCCCCTCTCACATCCCATCCATACTATGTGTATACTGCCTTTCCATCACCTGGACTCTCATTCCTAGCCCAAGAACAGGGAAAACCACATGCTAACAACCAGCCAGTTTGCCAGACAGTGAGCTGGAAGAAAAGAACCATCCCTGGAACCACAGGCTCGGAAGGACAGAGCAGTCACTCATCTCCAGGGCTGTAACTGACAGCAAGTCCTCTGGGATGAACTTTTACCTGGACTCATATGAGTGGTGTTCTCCCTGACCCTCCCAGAGGAAAGAACAGTGCTCTGGGCCAGGTGAGTTCTTAAGAGGAAAAGCCATACTAGATAGTGCAGAAAGTGCATCCGGGAGCCAGAATTCCTGAGCACCACCTCCACTAAACAGCAGAGTGACCTTGGGCAATCAATTATTCCTCATTCTCAAGCTGCAGACTAAGGATAACAGCAGTACCTACCCCATAGCATTGTTCTTAATTTATATAAAATGCATAGAAACTACGTCTGACAGAGTAAACATTTACTATTATCATCAATAGCATAATTATGGTTATTATTATTACTTCCTCTCCTTTGCTTTATTTAGGCAGGAAAGCAAATGCCTCACCCTCAGCACAGATCTTCCTGTCACTGGACACTATACTCCAAATCCTTTCTCCCCCCACCTCCTTTTTTCACCTCCTACATCTCAAACATTAAACATCCATTCAAGCATGCAAACCATCAAAGTGAACTGCTCTCACTTGCTTCCTTTCCTCAGCCAGCACCCCAGATTTCTTACAAGCTACTGGATCACTTGGTGGCAAATTCAAGAATGTTTATACAGGTTTTTATCATTACTTGTGTTTCAGAAACAGGCATGTGAGTGCTAAAGCAGGGAAGATGAGAAAGCAAGGCATTAGAAAGATCAAAAACAAGTCTCCGCCTCCTCGTCTTAAAATTTCAGCGGTGGATCTCCACCAAAGCCAGAGGCCCGTTGAGACTTCTGTCCTGAATTCAAACTGTCGGCTCCAGGAGCTGGTCCAGGAAGGAGATAAGGCAGATGGGAAAAACTGAGGATGAAAGCAGGGTAAAAAGTTGAACCCCAAAGTGTGAGATGAACCCTTTAGATTCATTTCATAACATTCATTTCATTTAGATTCATTGCCTACCAGAGTGCTGTCCTTTCTGACAAACATCTGTTACGGTGACTGAGACCCAGCGTAGTTTATTCATTCTTTGCTAAAACTTCCGTTGGGGTGTTGATCTCATAAATGTTATCCTTAAGGCTCAGATGAAAGTCAACGTTCAAATCCAAAAGGGGGTGAGGAGCAGCTAGACTATCTATCCATCTTCTGAAGCCAGAGATAGAAATCTACAAGTCACAGGACTGGTTTTTGTTTACGCCTTTAATCCCAAACATTTGGAATGACCACTTTGATGTAACAAAAACATGTCCCATGAATGCCAAAAAATAAAAACAGAACCTAATTTCTATGTAGCAGACAATAAAGGTTACCTTATGGACCAACTGATTATGCAAAGTGATTGTGAGATCCCTACTGCACCCAAAGGAATAAAGGCACCAAATCAATGCCTGACTGACTTTTTTCCTTTCATATTTGAAAGACCAAATGCATTTAAACTCTGTAGGACTTCAGGGTTAACAAGGAGAAAGTCCAAGGAAACTGAGCCTCTCCTGATTCCTATCACAGATAGATGAAACCCTGCCTCTTGTTTGCCCAGAACCCTGAGAGCAGGCAGGCATCAGGTGCCCCTCCTCCTGGCTCTCAGAGGGCAGGTAGAGCAAACACTGCCCTTTCCTTAAGACTCAAGGCTCCATTCCTGGCTTCTCCTTTGTTAACTGGGTGGTGTCAGACAAGCCACTAAACCAAGTTAAGCCTCAAGAGCAGCACAGTTTGAGGGTTGAGGAATTTAAAAGATAAAGATATTTGAAATTTGGTGCTCTGCAAATGTATAGTCCTATTACATAAACTGCAACACCCAATAAGAAGTTAGCTACATACCGCTATTATTCAAAAGGGTAGGGTTGCAGCTGTTGGCATAGAGGAATGCCAGAGGGAGGCTTGTCCCTCTCCGGGGGCATATACCTACCCAAAACACACACACACACACACACACACACACACACACAAATATACTCAAATAAACACCCTGCAGAGATTCTGTCACTTGAATAATTTCCTTACAGAACAATCATTTTCCTCCACTCTGGATTTTTTAGTAATAGTTATTACAAAAGTTCACAGTAATAACTGTAAAAAAGAGAAATTTTTTAAAATTACCATAACCTCACAACCCATAAATAATTTGCAATATATTTCTTCCAGCCTTTCATAGCCATTTGCACGTGTATTTATATGTGTGTTTGTATGTATATGTATGTATGAGTGATTTTTTAATAATAGCAAACATAACAAATACTTACTATATGCCAGGTATGGGATTAACCACACGATTTTAGTCATATAATCCTCTCAACAACCCCTGAGTAGGTACCATTCATCCCCCATTTTACAGATGAGGAAACTGAAACTCAGAGAAGTTAAGAAACATGCCCAAGGTCACATAGTTTTTAAGTAGCAGAGCCTGGGTTCAAACCCAGGCAGAGTCTGCTGAGTCACCAAACCAAACATAAAACATAACCTGCAAATGTTGCCACTTATATATCTTGAAAACCTTTACATGTTATTCATTATTTTTTCTACTATCATGATTACATAGTCTTCCATGGTATAGATAAGTAAGTAAGTAAGAAAGTAAAGTCACTCAGTCATGTCCGACTCTTTGTGACCCCATGGACTGCAGCCCACCAGGCTCCTCAGTCCATGAGATTCTCAAGCAAGAATACTGGAGTGGGTTGTCATTTCCTTCTCCAGGGGATCTTCCCTGACCCAGGATCGAACCCGGGTCTCCCACATTGGAGGCAGACGCTTTAACCTCTGAGCCACCAGGGAAGCTGTATAGCTAAGCCAAGTTTTAATCAGCTGTTGAACTTGACTAATATCTGTGTACCCACAATATACTCCAACTGGGGATATTTATTTTCTAGTATTTCAGTAACTTAAATAACACTAAAAAGAATACCCTTCTATGATCATTCTTACCATTCTTAGAAGTGGAATTGCTGGGTCAAGAGAACTGCATGTTTTTAAAGTCCTTGATATTTTTTGCCATATTGCCCTCCTGAAAGATTTCATCAGCTGCACTCCTGTTTGCAGCATCTGAATAAATTCTTACATCTTCATCAACAGTGGTGGTATCCTTATTTCATTCTCAGAAACATTTTCAAGTGTAACAACTCTGAAGTGAATTTCCCTCATCCCCTTCTTCTGACCTAGGACCAGTTCACCCTCTACCACTTAGGAAATGGAGGCTCAGAGGAGGACCAGGGAGCCAAGGGGAACGTGCGAAGGCAGGGGGGGGACATCTGATGCAGGGGATGGGGAGTCAGTGCAGCATGGGGAGGAGCCAGGGGCCAGAGCAGGGCTGAGGATGATATGACAGAGAGGAAAGCAAGAGCATGCCAAAAACGAAGCCCTGGCACTTAAAAAATAATTATAACGGCAGGCGCTTAAGAATAGGAAAAAGAAAGATTACTTGAAAACAAAACAATCAAAAGCCAGAAGTTTCACAAGAAGGTTGGAGTCAGCCCAGCACTGAACTGTTTCCGTCTGGTTGACACAGAATGTCAAGCACGCCTCTAGGTGTGAGGGATAATGAGGTCCCCAGTTTTATACCCATGTGCCACATGCTGGAGAAAGTGCACCTGCTCTCATCCCCAGGAAACATCACTGAATGATTTCCTAGGTCCCCAGGGCACCCCCAAAACATTAAACCTCACTGAAGTCCAGAGGAGATCAGCAAATTCCATTCAGCCTGGTCATGTAGGGCAAATTGTCCTTCCCCATTCACAGGTCAGTCTGGGACTCAGGGAAGAGGGAAATGGGGCCTTGAAAGCAGAATCCAGAGATCATATACTCATCAGAGAGGGCCACACAGCAAACCTCCAGATTATGCAGTGTCAGGCAATGACAGAAGTAGGAATTTCGGTAGTTGTAATAATAGGCATATAGATGAATAAATACAAATATAAATAAAGATGTCCCTTTTCAGAACTCCTCATGGGCCAAGAGAAAATGGTTAAAGGAGAGACCCATCTCCATCCAGGATGTGTCCTGCCTTAATTGCCAGACTCATGGAGGTGCCCATGTTAACACTTTCATATCACTGACACTGTGAGCATTCAGGTGGGGTGGATACCTTAAGTCCCATTTTTTCAGAAGAGAAATTGAAACCTGAGGATGATTTACCCAAGATCATCTAACCAGAAGGTGACGGAGGCACAAGTTCTAATAGCAGGAACAACCGGGAGTGCTGATCTTCTACTCTAATTCTATGGCATTTCTGAACCATACCTCCTAGTTCTTTCTTATAAAGGAAACAGAGAAGGTGGTATATTTGCAGGAATACTCTGTCAATAAACCAGTCTCCCTGCGTGGGGTTGGAGACGCTGACTGTAAACTTCAGGTTATTTACCTGAGGATTTTCATTCACTTAGGCTGCCTCCCCTCTGAAGTGACTAATCAGGACATGCTTTTTGGCCCATGGAGGGAACCCAGGAAGAAAATGACAGAGATCCAGGGTTGGAAAGCTGAAAGGAGGCAATGAAATACAAAGTAAGAAGAGGATTCCTTAAGATTTGTGTCCAGGGAGGGGATGGATCTGGGACAGAGGATTCAAAACACCTGGGATCACAGCCCGCCTGCTATGGTCACAATTCAAAGAACACATTGCTTCTTTTCAGCTCTAGAATCAGCACTTTACCAAAGGCATTTCTTGTTAAACACTGTGTGTGTGCGTGTGTGTATACAAATTATATTTTGACCCTGAACCGCCAAAGAGTGAAGAGAAAGGGGTGGGAGTGGGGGAGGGAAACTGCTGTATCAAATTTCCTACATAATCCTCTTATGAGATTAGAGCCTTCTTAAATGGTAATGAGGTTCTGGCTTGGGAACTAAATTATACCACTGGGTAATTCTCCTCTGGGGCAGAGGGGCATTCTTAAGTACATGAAGCAGGAGGGAAGCACAGACTTGTGATCCCTTGCTCTAAGTGGGTACAAATCGAACCATTTCAAATCAGGAGCATGGAGCTTTAAACCCGAAAGGGAATTAGGACCTAACCCAGTGCCCTTGTAGGTTCATTTGTGGTGAAGTCATACTGCCACAGCCTCCAAGCCTGGGACATGGGATGGTGTTCCCCACAACCCTTCTTGGGTCTCTTCTCCTCTTCAGGAGCCATCCAAACCAGCATGGCTTGTGGCTGAGGTGCTTTGAAACTCTCCTCCCACCACCCCTCCCTCCCTCTCCACTCCTCCCTCCAGAGAGTATAAAGTGCCCTGCAAGACACTGTCCAGGGCTAGGATATTTCAGCAACTCTGTTGCACCAAATATTCTTGGCGCCAAAGTCCCTCCTGAATGTGCCTGAGGCCTGAAAGAATCAAGATCCCTGGCTCTCACCCTCGAGCAGCCCAGACCCCAGGAGAACTGGGACTGGACATTTCCTTTCAAGCTAGTGGGATGCAGGATTGCCCCTCTCTCCTTTTGCACACACAACTACACATTTTGCCTATGAGTTTTGTCTTCCTGGTTTTCAGCAGGAAAGATACCTAAATTCCCACTGGAGGAGGAGTAAACTCAGACCCCTGCAGTGGTGCCAGGAATGAAACTGGAGATCTGAACAGAGGCAGGGCTCTGACCTCCCCAGCTGTCCCCTGGAAAGGCTGCCTTCCTCACAGGAGTACTTCTGCAGTTACCTAGCAGCCCTTGGCTGCAGAGCTGGGGGCCAGAGGCCACGGGTTACTTTAGTCTGCAGGCTCTGTCCTTCCTGGCTGGTTGAATTGATCAAACCCAACCAGTTTTCCATTTCCAATCTCTAGCTCTGGCTTCAAGATTCTTCTCAATCTGTCAGCAAAGTCACACTTGGGTTCCCAGCCACCCACCACAAGCCCGGTCACCAGTTGCTGGGAGGGGTTGTTACCCCACGCTAATCTGCAATCGACTCACTTATATCTCATCTTTTTCTCAAATTAATCTGGGGACAGGGGCTGGGAAGGGCCTTTTCTGATTATTCTGCTGAGCCTAGGTGCTCTGTTTCCTGTTAAGTGTCAATTGAAATGGTTTGTGTTGAATGCACCGAAACGATGCTCATTTTTGAGTTATTGTACATGCTCTTGGAGGCTAAGATTTCACAGATATGCACTTAAACTCACCCATATTTATGTCCTAACAGTAGAGAACCAATGCAAACATTCTGGGGTGCATGGGCTCTGTGCCGTATCAGGTACTTTACAGCGTCGCAAAGACTCCTGACGTACACTCTACAGAGTTATTTCCACTTACAGAGGAAAGCTCCTGACAGACCATAATCTGGACCCTGCTCTGCCTGCTCCCCACCCCACCCTTTGCTGTGCTCTGGCCTTGAGTGCTGGGCCTGAGTTTCCAGATGACCACCTCGCACCTCCCTGAGGCCCAATTTTCTCTCCTATGAAACAGAAAGAGAGGCTCCTGAGGTCCCTTCATGCCCCCACATTCATTTAGCAGGGAGCTGGACACAGGGGGAAAAAAGAATAAAACAGCCCCCGCCCCGCCGCCTCTGCTCAGGGACAAACCCTGTCCTCATTAGCACCTGCACTTGCTTTGCGCCCAAGAGTCACCAGTGAGAGCCATCTGCACACTCCGAAGCCATTAACCCTGTGAACCTCCTCCTGCTCATGCAGCCAGGGGGTTACTTTTAGGTCCTTTTAAAAAATGACCCATGACTGGCCAGCCCTAAGGCCCTGGCAGAGAGAAGCCTGGGAGCCCAGCCGAGGACCTCAGAGGGATGCCTCAGGGAAGGTGCAGTGGCCTCCTGGCGGGATCATGGGCTGCAGGAGATAATAACAAACTCCCTGAAGGTGTGCAGCCTGGAGCTAGATGCCAGAGTTTATTAACTCCATCCCCAACAAGGCTCATTCCTGGGCCATCAGCGGAGCCAGGAAACCCAGAGATGGAACTTTCAATAGCCATTTTCTTCTAATTGTCTGTGTGTTTTGCAACCAAACTAAGAACTCTTCTTAAGGTACTTGTCACCCTGCCAAAGCACCACGACCTTAATATGCCCACTGGACACTGAAACATGCACCTGGTATACTGCTATTTTGCTAGTGTGTGTTGTTTCACATGCATCTTCCCACCCCTAGATTATAAGTCACACAAGAGCAGAGAACAACGCTACTAACACTTCTGCGTCTTCATTCCCACCACCCCACCTACTGAAAGGCCACCTATGGGCTCCGGGCCCTGTGCGGGGGACTTTACAAAAGACACAACACATTTCATGACTGTCACTTGCTGAGGCACTACTGCTATCATTTCATGGCACTGACCACGTTCCAGGCATGTTTGTCACGTGTTTTGCACCTACTAATTCGTTTACTCCTCAAAACAAGCCTACGTGATGGGCACGAACATTACTGCCACTGTACAGCAGAGGATACTGAGAAACAGAGAGGCTAAGTCAGCAGCCTGAGATTATCCAGCAGGTGGGAGGAGAGCCAGCAGTCCTGGCGTCGGAGCCCTTCACCATCACAGTGCATTGCCTCATGCCCTGCTGTGCTTGGCACGGGGCTGACACACACCAGTGCTCCATAAATACTGGCTTTACTGGCAGACAGCTCCTCAGTTCACTCTCCAGTTTCAGGTTCCAGCTAGCCTCTCTGCTGCCTATGATAAAATTTCCTGTGTGAGATCTGAGATCCATGGCTTCTTCTCTCAGTGGGTTATAATAATCCTTCGCATTTGAACAACGCTTTACAGTTTTTTCAAGTGTCAACAGATCACCTCTCCCCCAAACACAAATCTGAGGATATTCTTGGAAGGTAAGTAGAATAAGTGCATGCAAGCCTTTGTACAGAGGCAGAACTTTACTCAGAGAGGCGGCATGACTCACCCAAAGTCACATAGCTTTTCAGGGTTGAAGCTGAGGTTAAGGCTAAAACCCAGGCTTCCTACCTCTTGGGTCACTCTTCTTCCCACCTTGGGAAGAAATGACTACAAACACTGTCAGGAGATTTGCCCTGTAAGGGAATCCCTCAGACAGGAAAATGTGGCTACGGATATGAATGGGGGTGGGAGATGGGGCTAGAGATCAAGAAAGAGGTAAACACAAGAGGATGTGCAGAAGTGTGGAGATATCTGTAACAGCTATCATAATTTTATTTTTTAATTTTCTTTTTGACCACGCCAAGCAGCATTAGGATCTTAATTTCCCAACCAGGGGTCAAACCCATGCCAATTGCAGTGGGAGCATGGATTCATAACCCTGGACCATGAGGGAAGTCCCAGCTACTACAATTTTAAAATGTTATTTAAAACATTTTAAATAGCACTGATGGCAGTCAAAAGACAATTTTTTTTTAATTTTAAAAAATAGTATCAACATTTTAAAATAATATTAAATCCCAGTGATTCAGAATTCAAGAATCACAAAAGGCTATGCAGTTAAAAATCTCTGTATCATGGGTTTTTATTCCAGGGCCCATCTTCTCCAAGCCCTTTTCTTTTTTCCATACTTGGACGACCCTACTGTAACAATTCGGAAAGCTTACATACAAGCCACACATGATGGCCATTTTTTCTTCAAGCCATACATGATGGTGACTTTTATTTCACTGACAATAGATAATACATGAACACTGTTCAGGTTTAGAAGGTACCAGAAAAAACAATCATAATGAAAAATCAGCGTCCTTTTTCCCTCTGGCCCTCAGTTACCCAGAAACTGTTATTTCTTTCCCTTATTCTTTCCAGTGAGAATTTATGTATTTACAAGCGTATCCATACATTTTCCAACTCAGATTGTAGACTGTTACACACACTTTTCTACATGCGTTTTTTTCACTGAACAATTATCTTAGAGATCTTTACACTGTACTTACACAGCTCCTTCCTTTTAATGGTTACATGATATTTCATTGTATGGACATACCACAAATTATCTGATGGATCTTCAGTTGCCTCCAACTGTCTGCTATTAAGAACAATGCTGCAATAACCATAGATCATGGCTGCATAGAGGCTGCTAGGTCTCCCCAGTATCTGTGGTCCCTTTCTTCCATACAAGAGAATCTTATAAAGGCCACAGTTCCCAACCTCTCTTGCAAATAAGTATGGCCATGTGAACAAATTCTGGCCATGAATGTAAGCAAATGCGTTATTTGGCAATTTTTAGGAACTTCTCTTGTGAGAAAGCAGATGTACTCCCTTTACTTGCTTCATCTTTATCTCACCAGGAAAATTTGTGAAATGAACAAAAATAGTTACTGGTGTCCTGTCCAGGGCCCACTTCTGTATTATATCAGACTTAGGTTGTCTTTGAGCCACTTTACAACTCTGTGAGTGGTAGAATACTGTCAATAATATGAATGATTTCCATTCATAAAAATACAAATTATGTCAGTAGAAATGAAGTTGATATTGCAGTAAATATTGACCCAATTTGCATCTAATTATAAGCTCATTCAGCACTCTTGGTGGCCTATATATATGTATGTTCAGTTCTCCTTTAAACCAACTATGACATCTTACTAGTCCCCTCATTGAGTTAAACAAAATATTTACAATGCTTTTATTTTCACATTTGCATGACAGCTATGATATTATCTTTAAAAACTATCTTTTAATAATCCTTTACTTCACCCTGCTGCTTGGAATACAGATGGTTCCATCTTGGACAATGAGATTAAGAACAACTCTAAACAAAAAGAGCCCAGGTCTGAGACCTGGGAGTAGTACTCCACCTATTTTAGACTTCATCTAGACTTTTATGTGCAAGAAAAACACATGTCTATCTTCAGTGACTATTATTCAGAGTTTTCTGTTAGAGTAAAACCTAACAATGAAATGACTTCCAAGAGAAATTTTTACTAATAGAATATGTCAGGATTTCATTTTGTGCAACTGCAAATTTTACTTTAGACTGTCTTGATAGACATTATTAATAAATCCCCCCAGAGCCTTTACTCAAAATGCTTCTTAAGGTCACAATCTAAGTGGTCATTAGTATCAAAAAGAACTTTGAATGACATTTAATTACCATTCTTACTACAGGATAACAAATCAGCACAATTTTCTCAATTGTCCAGATTCTAATATAAACTTACTGATTTAGACCCCATCTTACTCTTGAGAAGATTTAGATCAGAAAACTATAGGGGTCTACGTGAAGGCCTGTAGAATTTCAGGACAGGGGGTAGGGAATGTCTCAGCCATTGCCACCAGCCCAGGAGACACCCCCAGTCCAAGGTCTCCGCCTCACAACAAGTTCGCTCAAAATCTCATACCCACAAAAGTCACAGAGGGAACAAGTCACCTGGATGGATGAGTACCATTTGGTGCTAGATTCTGAGCCAGGGTACAGTCATGATTTAGAAATACTGGCCTGCCAGTGGGTAGGACGCAGGATATACAGAGAGATCCCAAACAACATTTCTACACGTGCCCATCCCAAGTACAGCTGGAGATAAAGCACTAAGCTAGGATCAGGGAAGAAGCACCCCTTCCAGCTCTGCTCCTAGTGAGCTCTCCTTCACTGGGTCTCAGATAACTCAGCAGAGATGGCACTAGATGATTCCTAGGCCTAAAAGTATATACAATGTTCTGCCTAAAACAAAACACAGTCTCAGCAGCCTTGAGAGCATCTTTAGCCCAGCAGGGCCAGGTACAGAGACAATCTTCACACACACCCCCACCCCTAGGCTGTGGGGGCTTCCAATCCTGGTAGTTCCTTGGCTGCCAGCTCAGCGGCAGAGGTAGGGCTGGCAGAACTAGTGACTCTGATGTCCTCTACAGTCTAGAGACTGTACACAAACAGGAAACCAGAAGAGGTGATAATTGTTTAATCAGCTCTCCAGCAACACCTGTTGTGTTGAGTTCCTCTAATGTGAAAAGCCAGGCATACAGGGAATAACACTTCTTATGGTGGTTAGTGTTGATATTGATGTACCATCAAAGATGACAGGAACAGTATTCCCCTGACAATTTTCTACAGTTCCTTTTCTCAAACTTCCAAGCCTACAAATGTCCTTTGATCAAGTAGGTACTCATCAGGGTAAAACACACATTGAAAGTTGAAAGAGAAAGAAAGAACTGGAAGGCTCACTCCTTGCCAGCCAACCACCTACAACTCAAGTTTCGGACTGGACCAACTTCCAGAGAAGCTAACTGGTGATAAAAGCTGTGGTAAGCAGGTGGGATCCTAATAGTTATAAATGATCAGAGAGGGAGTGACCATGGGTTGGGGTGACCCAGAGTACTCTGGGTAAGCTGAGTTATGAGGGCAGCCTTGTAGGATGGATAAGACCCCAATTAAGTAAAAGAAAGAACATTTCAGGTGCAGGGGGTGTTACAGTGAGGGAGTGAGAGTAGAAATGTCCCCTGTATTTTCAAAAGGGAGACTAGTCTGGCTGGAGCAGAGTTTATATTAAATACAGGGAAGAAAAAGCAGAAACAGAGGTGGGGGCTGGAGCATTGGTCCTCAAATTTGTGTGTATACTAAAGGGTTTGCTGAAGTGTAGCTTGCTGGGCTCCACCCTCAGGGTTTCTGATTTAAGACTTCTGGGGTGGAACCTCAGAATTTGCAGTTCTTACAAGGTATCAGGTGATGCTGATGCTGCTGGTCCAAGGACCATACTTTTGAGAACCACTGGACCAGACTGTAGAGGGCCATGAATCCTGAACAGCTGGGAGCTCCAGAAGGTCTTTTCCCCAGGGGAGAGATGGAATGGGACTGGTGCTTTGTTTAATTTGCACCCTGCTCTTTTCCATTTCTATGAATAGCTTTCTGCCCTTTTCTATTGTCTGTTTTTATAGAAATGGGATCAGTAGACATCAACCACTACCTACCACCTCTACCACACTCCCACTTCTCATTTCTGTGTGAAATACGTTGCTTTAAACAGAAATTAGCAGTCATGATTTTGCACCATAAGCAGAACCAGAAAACATGGTTTGGTTGAAGATTTCACTTTCTTTAAAAATGCCAAGTGAGTGTAAGAAGCCTAGCTGGGATCATTCCAGTGTTACTATTTGTGAACACCTACATGCCAGACACAATGCTTCATACTTTATGTATATTATTGCAAGGTAGGGATTATTCTCATTTTATAGATGAAAACCCTGAGGCTGAGACCAGGTAAGTGGCTGGCTCAAGATCAGATCTGATAAAAGATGGAGTCAGTACACAGAACCAAGGTCTACCTCCTCCCCAGGCCATGCCAACCCTACCCTGTGGCCTGTCCTGCTCCATCCACCCAGACCTGCAGAGAGCTCTGAGATGCTGCTTCAGCCCTCTCATCAGCCTCAGTGAGGACTGTCTACAGGGGATCTCTAGGCAAAATGTGCACAAGGACTCAACTTCTAAACCAGCCTCTCAGAAGTTCTGAGTGCCAGGCCCCCATGCCTTTGCAAAAGCTCCTGGGGTTTCAGGGCTTCACCAACCTCTCTCCTTAGGCCCCTGACATACACACACGGTCTCTCCTGGCACACTCTCTTTGCCTCCCTCAGGTCCACCCTCATCTGCATGCAACCTGAGAACAATCAAGTCATCTGAGTCAAATAAGCCAGTCACAAAAGGAAAAATACAGTGTGATTCCAATTATACAAGGTACTTGAGTACTCAAATTCATAGAGTCATGGTGGTTTCTAGGCGCTGGAGGGAGGGGGAATGGGAGTCAGTATTTAATGAGTACAGAGTTTCCTTTGGGGACAATGAAGAGTTCTGGAGGTGATGGTGGTGATGACTGTACAATGATAGGAACATACTTAATGCCACTGAACTGTATGTCTAAAAATGGTTAAGATAGTAAATTTTATAGCTTAAAACATGAGTGTATTTTACCATAACTTAATAAATGAGTGAATGGAGAATCCAGTGATAGAAGACAACTAGATCTCCTGAGTTCTGCTCCAGCTACCTTCAGTTCAGTTCAGATCAGTTGCTTAGTCGTGTCCGACTCTTGCAATCCCATGGACTGCAGTACGCCAAGCTTCCCTGTCATCACCAACTCCCGGAGCTTAATCAAACTCATGTCCCTCGAGCCGGTAATGCCATCCAACCATCTCATCCTCTGTCGTTCCCTTTTCTTCTTGCCTTCAATCTTTCCCAGCATCAAGGTCTTTTTAAATGAGTCAGTTCTTCCCATCAGGTGGTTGAAGTATTGGAATTTCAGCTTCAGCATCAGTCCTTCCAATGAATATTTAGGACTGATTTCCTTTAGGATGGCCTGGTTGGATCTCCTTGCAGCCCAAGGGACTCTCAAGAGTCTTCTCCAACACCACAGGTCAAAAGCATCAATTCTTCGGGGCTTAGCTTTCTTTATAGTCCAATTCTCACATCCATACATGATTACTGGGAACATAGCTTTGACTAGATTGACCTTTGTCAGCAAAGTAATGTCTCTTCTTTTTAATATGCTGTCTAGGTTGGTCATAGCTTTTCTTCCAAGGAGCAAGTGTCTTTTAATTTCATGGCTGCAGTCACCAACTGCACTGATTTTGGAGCTGAAAAATGTAAAGTCTGTCACTGTTTCCACTGTTTCCCCATCTATTTGCCATGAAGTGATGGAACCGGGTGCCATGATCTTAGTTTTCTGAATGTTGAGCTTTAAGCCAACTTTTTCACTCTCCTCTTTCATTTTCATCAAGAGGCTCTTTAGTTCTTCACTTTCTGCCATAAGGGTGGTGCCATCTGCATATCTGAGGTTATTGATATTTCTCCCAGCAATCTTGATTCCAGCTTGTGCTTCATCCAGCCCAGCATTTCACATGATGTAGTCTGCATATAAGTTAAATAAGCCAGGTGACAATATACAGCCTTGACGTACTCCTTTCCCAATTTGGAACTAGTCCATTGTTCTACGTCCAGTTCTAACTGCTGCTTCCTGACGTGCGTACAGATTTCTCAGGAGGCAGGTCAAGTGGTCTAGTATTCCCATCACTTTAAGAATTTTTCACAGTTTGTTGTTATTCATACAGTCAAAGCTTTGGCATAGTCATTAAAGCCGAAGTAGATGCTTTTCTGGTATTCTCTCGCTTTTTAGATGATCCAATCGCTGTTGGCAATTTGATCTCTGGTTCCTCTGCCTTTTCTAAATCCAGCTTGAACATCTGGAAGTTCATGGTTAACATACTGTTGAAGCCTGGCTTGGAGAATTTTGAGCATTACTTTGCTAGCCTGTGAGATGAGTGCAATTGTGCTGTAGTTTGCACATTCTTTGGCCAGCTAGCCTACATTTCCTACAAATTCTGTTCACAGAGATGCAGCAGGAGGGGGAAGTGAACATGAGCTGAGGGAGAGATGGACATGCTTGAGCATGGCTGGGGGGGCAGTCCCACTGATGTGCCAAGCACAGAGTAATAACACTGTATATGTGTTGGGTGCTCTTCAGTCCCCAAGCTTTCTCACACACATGGGCTTGTCTGGTTGATGACCTGATGACCTGGCCAGGGTCCCCAGAGCAAAATACTTCTAGAATATACTTTCCCAATGATGTACATGTGGTAAAAGAATTTTCCTCATGAAGCATGGAATGAGAGCCCCAGCCCCACTTTGTATTTCATGGTCTGCTAAAAGCCCTTGAACTCAGTTGGAGCGGGACATGGGAGCCCAAGGGCATTGGCATGGACATGCTGGATGGTGGTGTGACCTTGGGCAAGTTCCTTGGCTTTGCTAAGGGTCATTTCTTTCCATGTGACACAGGAATGCTGTGATAGGAACAAGAAGATAGTGCATGCAAAAACTTAGCACAGGTTTTAGATAAGTGAAAGTTCTTTGAGGAGCTTTAATTACAAGGTCTGTTCTTTTGAGACTAGGCCCTGTCCTCCAAAAGTCATGGCCCAGGAAGATAGATGAGGAAAGGGAAGAGGCAAGTAAACAGCAGCATGGTGGGCTGAGTCGGCATGGACTCTGAACCCAGCCGAGAAAGAAGGACTCATCTCAAATTGGGTCACTTTTCCCTATCAGGCTCTAAATTCTTATTAACAGGCCATATGCATAGTGGTGAGAGCTTACAACCATGCAGCTAGCCTGGATTTGAATCTACATGTGATCTTGAGCAAATTACTTACCCTCTCTGTGCCTCCTTTTTCTCAACTATAAAATAGTGATCATAAAAACAAGGTCTAACTCATAGGATTCCTATAAAGATTTGGATAAATATCAATGCTCAAAATGCTCAAAAGAGAATCTAAAAAGGAAATAGAGATATTTATGGCTCAGCTAGTCTAATTATTAGGTCTTTGACTTTCCTTTGTATTCTCTTCTTTGCTTCCAAATATTTAACCTAATTCTAGAAGGATTTAGGCAGCAGACCTGGGAACATACAGTAAGTACTCAAAAATATATAAAATTAAAAAAAAAAAAACACAACAATTGATGACGTTAACTGAAGAGAGAATTTAAAGGCTTAATACAAAAATCTCCCAATGAAGCAAACAAATATCGACACCTTTTGAAACAATCAAATCTGATTCCTAGTCAGACTTCCTGAGCTAATTTGCCCTAATCTCTGATTTCTGACATCCAGACACCCACACAATGGAGCCTCCTGCCAGAGATTTAAGTCCCTGGGTCTCCATATTCATTGGGTGGATAGGGAGGCAGAAGAGCCATCTTTTCTCTCAATATGAGAGCTGAATTGCTTTCCAAATGGAACCATTGTCCCCCTCCACCACTGCATTGACCAACTCCAAAGTCCATAGAGCTTTAGGTTTCCCCAATAGCTTGGTCCTTCCCCTACCCACAGCCTTTAGCAACCTGGTGTAGGAGAAGTTATTAGTAATCAGGATAAAGTACTGAAAGACCATTAGAATATTCTGAAGCTACCTGGATGCAATTCTTTGGAAAGAATAGCAAGGAGAGATAAGAAAGATGTCCTCAGTGATCAATGCAAAGAAATAGAGGAAAACAATAGAAAGTGAAAGACTAGAGGTCTCGTCAAGATAATTAGAGATGCCAAGGGAACATTTCATACAAAGATGGGCACAATAAAGGATAGAAATGGTATGGACCTAATAGAAGCTGAAATTTTAAGATTTAAGATTTTAAGGTGGCAAGAATGCACAGAAGAACTGTACAAAAAAGATCTTCATGACCCAGACAACCACAATGGTGTGATCACTCACCTAGAGCCAGACATCCTGGAATGCAAAGTCAAGTGGGCCTTAGGAAGCATAAGTACAAACAAAGCCAGTGAAGGTGATGGAATTCCAGTTGAGCTATTTCAAATCCTAAAAGATGATGCTGTGAAAGTGCTGCACTCAACATGCCAGCAAATCTAGAAAACTCAGCAGTGGCCACAGGACTGGAAAAGGTCAATTTTCATTCCAATCCCAAAGAAAGGCAATGCCAAAGAATGTTCAAACTACCGCACAATTGCACTCATCTCACACACTAGCAAAGTAATGCTCAAAACTCTCCAAGCCACGCTTCAACAGTATATGAACAATGAACTTCCAGATGTTCAAGCTGGTTTTAGAAAAGGCAGAGGAATCAGAGATCAAATTTCCAATATTCAGGATCATAGAAAAAGCAAGAGAATTCCAGAAAAACTTCTGCTTCATTGAGTAGGCTAAAACCTTTGACTGTGTGGATCACAACAAACTGTGGAAAATTCTTAAAGAGACAGGAATACCAGACCACCTTACCTGTCTCCTGAGAAATCTGTATGCAGGTCAAGAAGTAACAGTTAGAACCATACATGGAACAACAGACTGGTTCCAAATTGAGAAATGAGTATGTCAAGGCTGCATACTTATAGCCACCCTGCTTATTTAACTTATATGCAGACTACATCATGTGAAATGCTGGGCTGGATGAAGCACAAGCTGGAATCAAGATTATTGAAAGAAATATCAATAACCTCACCAACACAGATGATACCACTCTTAGGGCAGAAAGTAAAGAGGAACTAAAGAGCTTCTTGATGAAAGTGAAAGAGGAGAGTGAAAAAGTTGGTTTAAAACATTCAAAAAACTAAGATCATGGCATCTTGTCCCATCACTTCATGGCAAATAAATGGGGAAACAATGGAAACAGTGACAGACTTATTTTCTTGGGCTCCAAAATTATTGCAAATGGTGAATGAAGCCATGAAATTGAGACACTTACTCCTTGGAAGAAAAGCTATGGACCGACCTAGACAGCATATTAAAAAAGCAGAGACATTACTTTGCCAACAAAGGTCCATGTAGTCAAAGCTATGGTTTTCCAGTAGTCATGTATGGATGTGAGAGTTGGACAATATCAAGAAAGCTGAGTGCCAAAGAATTGATATTTTTGAACTGTCATGTTGAGAAGACTCTTGAGAGCTCTTGGACTGCAAGAAGATCCAACCAGTCAATCCTAAAGGAAATCAGTCCTGAGTAGTCATTGGAAGGACAGATGCTGAAGCTGAAACTCCAATACTTTGGCCACCTGGTGTGAAGAACTGACTCATTTGGAAAAACCGTGATGCTGGGAAAGATTGAAGGCAGGAGGAGAAGGGGACGACAGAGGATAAGATGGTTGGATGGCATCACTGACTTGATGGTCGTGAGTTTGAGCAAAGTCTAGTTGTTGGTGATGGAGTCCATGGGGTGCTGCGGTCCATGGGGTCACAAAGGGTCAGATATGACTGAGTGACTGAACTGAACTGAACTGACCTGGATACAAAACGCCCAGGTCCTTTCCTCCAGCTTCGGGTCAGCAGGTCTGTGTTGGGGCCTGGGCATCTGTAGGTTGCAATGCTGCTCCAGATCATGCTGATGCTTAGCCAGGGTTGAGACACACTCTTCTGTTTTCCCTAACAGCTCTTCACTTTAGCTACACAGCATTAAGCTTGCTGTACTGGATGCAGCTCTTTCATAAAGCTCTCATGTGGGTCATACACTGAGCACTGATGGCAAGCAAGACATTGAACTGAATGGTATGTCAGCAGAAACAAAGATGAATTAGCCACAGACAGCACACTGGGACCCAGCCGCCTCCACTCTCCTCCCACCTCCTCCATCCAGTAATGGAGAAATGACTGAATCTGAGGCTGGGCTGAAACTTGTGATCAAAGCCCCTCTCCCAGGATGGGGTGAAGATAGAACCAAGAAAACTGACTTCAAGCTTTGTTCATTTAAACAACATACTCTCTGCAGAATCTCGCAAGTTTAGACATAATTTTATGGGACTGCCCTCCAAAAAGCAAAATACATTGTTTAAAAGTAACTAAATTTATAGTGTATACAATATTTTGGGGGGAAGCACTTCGTTACTAAAACACTTCAGAAACAATTTACTAAACATTTATTCTATTGGCCTTAATTCAGTGTAGCCCACAGTGGCTGAGCCAACACTCATAACTGCTAAGGATGGTGACAAGTCCAGGACTGTCCAAATCTAAGCCATCAACAAATATTAAAGGCCAGTTTATAGCTGGAAGCAGAGAGAGATTAAAGTTAAAGTCTCCCAGTGACTACTCTCATAAGGCAAATGTTATAATCAGGGCCAAAGGGATTCTAACAAACCCTTCTCTATGACCACACCAGTGGGAAAAACATAGCCACAGGCCACCTTGTGATGATAACTCATGGCCAAAGGCACACTGGCCATGGAACAAAATCCCAGTGGGGAAAACATACTGAAACTTGACAATTCAGAGTTAGTGCCAGGTCCTACAGTCCCGCACAGATCCCAAAATGATATCCAACATTCCTGACCTGGGATTTCATTTCAGATGACTTATTTTGTAGTGCAAAATGGTCCAAGCTAAAGGACCACATCATCTTTACAATTCTGACACCTGGGCCTATACCAAATCTTGTTCTTTTGCTTCTAAACACTCTCCCTTTTTTTTTTTTTTAATTTTTTTTTTTTTTAGTTTGTTTTGCTTTACAATACTGTATTTGTTTTGCTACACATCGACATGGATCAGCCACGATTGTACATGATCTCCCAATCCCGACCCCCACCTCCCCCCTCCCGCCTCACACCCTCTCTCTGGATTATCCCCATGCATCAGTCCCAAGCACCCTGCATCCTGCATCAAACCTGGACTGGCGATTCGTTACACTTATGATATCACAGATGTTACATTGCCACTCTGCCAACCAATCCCACCCTCTCTTCTCCTACAGAGTCCAAAAGGCCGTTCTATACATCTGTGTCTCTTTTGCTGTCTTGCGTACAGGTTTATCATTACCATCATTCTAAATTCCATATATATGTGTGAGTATACTGTATTGGTGTTTTTCTTTCTGGCTTACTTCACTCTGTATAATCGGCTCCAGCGTCATCCACCTCATTAGAACTGATTCAAATGTATTCTTTTTAATAGCTGAGTAATACTCCATTGTGTATATGTACCACAGCTTTCTTATCCATTCATCTGCTGATGGACATCTAGGTTGCTTCCATGTCCTGGCTATTATAAACAGTGCCGC